>RJWJ010005922.1:0-65438 GCA_004363605.1 Indri indri
TGTGGAAGTACTAACTAGTTCATCGCCGATGAGCGCCACTCTCTAATGCCACACCAATTTTGACATCAGCTGTCCAATGCAAATTCAGGGATAATTCTGTATGCATTGCCACGCTACGAAATAAGTCAGTGTGTTAGGATGTGTGAACACATGGCTCGCTCTTGTTTCTGAACATAATAGTTCCTAGCGTCTAGTGCACTGTGATATTCTTGGTTCACTCTCTCCTCTCTTTTGAAGAAAGCCTATCGCCCTATGTTAATTTTAAATAAAACTAAAGAATGGCATATGAGAAGCTCCTGTCTAAACACTGCTAAATTCAATTTTTTGTGAAGGAATAAAATAAGTGATATGATAAGTTGGTCATTTTTTCCTTTAAAAAGAGAAGAATAAACAATTTTATGGAATATTGTTTTTTTTTTTTTTTTTTTTTTGAAGACCTAATTATATACTAAGCAAGAAGTAATTTTTCCCTCCTGCCTACATTTTATGTTTTGGGCATTTCCATTTCATGTCCCTTGACACCTTTTCCAATAATCCATCTACTTGATATTGGAAAGCCTCACATGAATAAAACTTTATGGCACTACAGGCGTTTAGCCTTCCACTGACATTCCTGGCCTGTTCAATTCTGCAATTCAATCAAAATCAAATCTCAAAATCCTCTTGTCAGCCAGCACTGCTTTCATATGCCTGAGCCTTGTGTAAGGATAACTGCATCCAATCTTCCCCCCAAGCAGTGCTTATATTGTTTTATTACAGTTCAATGAGTGGAGTTCAAAATTACATGCAGCTGCCTACTACTGTGGTCGGGCTGCGTTACGCATGGACACAAGTATTGCCCACCAGGCCTGAAATCATTCACTTACTGGCCGGCCAGAAAGACTGCGAGCACTTCTTTGTATGGAAGAACATCCTGTCTGCTAGATCTAAAGAGGGTGATGTTAACAGATCAGTCCCTTTATAAAAGGATTGTGAAAGCCCAATGAAATGCAACTCAAATGTGCTCAGTGTTAAGCATGTGGCTAGAGCACATAAAAGCAAAGATAAACCGCCACATGCACTACTTATTCTCGGAAAGCCTGTGAAGGAAGATAAAGAGATCTGGAATAAAAGACATCTTAAAGAATTTTTATATGTGTTTTAGATGATGAAGCTTCATTTAAATGAGTTTTTTAATACCCCCCAATGATCATTCCATTGAAACAAAAAGACAAAAACACAAAGCCAATTAAATACAATTTAACCTGATGAACAATACAGCAATTAAAACACCGGTGGTTTGGAAGTGCCCCTGATAAGCGAGTGTCAGGCAGAGCGATGGTGAAGTGGCACTAGGGGTATTTTCAGCATCGGGACAAACACATCAAGTGGCCATGCCTTAATTTTAACATAAACAAAAAATGTGCAGAATGTACTAAGAACCAAAAGGAAGGCAAACTGGTCTCATTTGTGTAGTTGTTAAATCACCCAATTGTTGTTAAAAGGTCTTGCTGGAAGAATTGTCAAAATCCCAAATAAAAATGTATGTACTGACTCCAAGCTACTTTTGGGTTGGTAATTCTACAGGTAAAACAATAGCTTCCTAGGGTGCAGCATTCCCAGAGAAAAAGAATTACACTTCTCTCATTTATAAAGGCACGCATCCCCGTGCAGGTAGCCACACACCTCTCTGCAACAAAAACTGGTGCCAAGAGGGTAAAGAAATATGTGCAATTGCAAAATTTTTACCTGCAACATCTCTAAAATTAAATGCCCTTGGAGTCCCCAAAAGATGAATTTATATCCATTTTTTTTTTTTTTTGAGACAGAGTCTCACTGTGTTGCCCGGGCTAGAGTGGCATGGCGTCAGCCTAGCTCACAGCAACCTCAAACTCCTGGGCTCAAGCAACCCTTCTGCCTCAGCCTCCCGAGTAGCTGGGACTACAGGCATGCGCCACCATGCCCGGCTAATTTTTTCTATATATTTTTAGTTGTCCGATTAATTCCTTTCTATTTTTAGTAGAGACGGGTCTCGCTCTTGCTCAGGCTGGTTTCGAACTCCTGAGCTCAAACAATCCGCCCGCCTCGGCCTCCCAGAGTGCTAGGATTACAGGTGTGAGCCACCGCGCCCGGCCTATATCCATTTCTAATATCTACCACCCCACATCTTTTGAAACAATGTCATCTAAAGGGAACATGAAAAAAAGCTCTCACATACAGAAACCTCTTACACACTACAGAAATTAGTCTCAAGACTAAACACTCAGGAGTTTTGCCATTAAGTTAACCCCCAAGCCAAGGTAACAACTCAGAAAACCAGGTGATTCACGTGCAACGGTATCTTATTTTTTAATGACATGGCAGATGCAAAGCACCAGCAAAGCACGACAGGGACGATTCAGAGTTGGCACATGGTGGATGAGTTTCTAGATATAATTTTATTCTCTCCAGGATAAATGATGAGGTTCGGGCTTACTGACCCAAAGGGGGCTCTTGTTATATTTTAATATCTGAAAGGGCTGAACTTCGAGGGGCAAGGCATACATTTTTGACTGTGGACACTGCTTTGGTCAAGACCTGTCATTCTTTGATGGTCACAGAGCAGGAGTGCCCGCCTCCCTCCCAAGTCGACTGCAGTGAAACGTCATTGTTTGATAGCTTTTCAATTGCTGAGAGAATCAGCTGGTGTTCCCAGGAAATGAAATGAATTCCTCATACTGGCCTCCCTCCCTTCCTTCCCCTTTCACTCAATGGAGTCCCAGAGGATAAAATGAACCAACCTCTGCGGAATTTGAAGACCACTCTTACCACGTATAAAAGCCTACTCTGCCTTCTGACATCTCTAGAAAAATCAGAAAATATTACAGTATGGCCCCAAATCCTGACAATTGGCTGGAGTGGCACAGCAGCGGCTCCCTTTAAATAAAGGCTGTGCTATCTGGTTCTCCACTCTCCCCATCCAACTTGCGTATTTCTTTTAAATTACCTGTGTGGCTGCCATAACAATTTGCGTTTGAGCCCCATGGAATACAGGCTACCTCAAGTTACTCCTACAACCAAACTCTCACAATCCTATCACACTCCGTGATGCCTGAGCCAGCATCAGTGAGTGTTCCCATGACGCCTACTTCCTAATTTCCAAAGAAAGGGAAATAAGGATATATACCACTTCATGATAAATGCCCAAACCAGCCAAACTAAACACAGACACCTCCCGTCCCAAAGCCCCATCCTACCACCCCCATTTCACAACGTCTACTGAGCAAAGGAGTTACTGGTTCAAAATGCGAATTATCAGATGCAATCTTCAAGCTGAATGTCATACGCACATGGATATTTTGAGACCTGGTTACCTTGGTTATCCTAACAGCCAAAGTAGATTCACAGTGTGATCCGGTAGTCCTACCGGCTGAATCAAAGGGTAGGCTGTAATATGATTTCATCACAGGAGCAAAGGATGTCTGGCACTGATAGACTCATAAAGCTCACTGAAGTTTAACTCCTGCTTTTTAACAAATGAAACCAAACTCCCCTCCCCACCCAGAGATCTTGCCCAAAGTCACTGAGATGATCAATGCCATCTTTGGGATCTAGAATCCTATTCTCATGGAAGAAATAAATACCCTGCCCCAGATGCTGACAACATTTAGCATTGAACCCACTGGTCATTCTCCTCTTCTGAAGAACACGAGTGGGCTCAGACACCAACATCGTAATAGTTTCTGCCTTCTACAGACAAAAACATAAAGTCTTTAAGGGAAGACTCTCCCCGTTCCTTTTTATGTAAAGAGATACTGTCCTTAAAACTCATTATGAACCAGACGTCTGCGCTTAAGACAATGAACAGAACAAGCTTAAAGGGGCTAGGGCTGTAGCTCTGAAACGAAGCCGGCATGACCTTGAATATCTCCACCAAACCACATCTTCTGCCATCAATTCCTTTACAAAGCAAATATTTATACTTTAGCAGAAAAGCCCTGACCTAGACTGTTACTTTTCTAACCTGCCCCTGCCCCCCAGCCTTTTGCAAGATGTCCCTCTCCAGCGACCTTGGAATTGAGAACTTCATTCGCTCTGTTCTGTTACATAACAGCAGCAATAGAAGAGGTAAGAGAAAGTGTCTCCAAAGAATCCTACAGGCCCCTCTGTCCAGCTGAGAGGACCATATTCCTACAGGGAGATCAGAGCCAGGTCGTTGGGGCTAATTTAGAACCTTTGTGCTTCCACATACACAAAGCATATCATCTGTATTTTCACTTTTTGTGAAAATGCTCTTAATGTTCACAGACGTGGTTACACACCAAAGCGGGAGCTAAGGCACAGAGAGAGACAGGTGTTCGATAGAAAACCACAGAGACAAAAAGCAGCCAAAGAGTTGCTTTAAATTTTTTTCCTTTATTTTCAAAAACACTGCAATATAAATGACTGAACCTTGATGCTCCAAGGGTGGCCTCAACCAGCAGCATGGACATCGCCAGGGAGCTTGTTAAAGATGAAGGGTCCCAGCCCCCACACCAGACCTAGGGAAAGAGAATCTGCATTTTGACGGGATCTGCAGCTGATCCCCCCACCACCACCCGCGCACGCCAAGTATGAGGAGCGCTGTTCTAGAAGAATTTTGATGCAGCTGCTCTTGATGGTGAGATGTTAAGAATAGTTCCCTAACTTCTAGAACATATATAAGGTTCTGTGGAATATCGGGATTAGAATCATCAGAGGAACTTGTTTAAAACAAAAAACAAAAAAAAAAACAAATTTCTGGGCCCCATCTCAGACCTGCTGAATCAGAATCACCAGCACTCAGGTAGCCCTGGAGTTCACCCCAGTTTTGAGAGCCACAGAGCAACTTCAAACGTGCACCTCCTCTATGCTCTATTTAGAGGCTGCTTTCAATATACTGCTAAACTGATCAACATACAGTAACCGAATAATTTGCAAAAACTTCAAAAAGCATGTCATAGCTATATATATGCCCTAAAGTCAACAGGGTGGGGGCACTGTTCTGGAATTCTTATGAATGATAAATATCTCTTTACAAATAGTTTTTTAAAAGGAAATGCGTACATTCTCGGTAACACACGCACACACACACACACACACACACTTTCAGTGCTAAACTCTTCATAGAAAATGACAGGCAGACGTGGAAATGTACAGAGAAGCACACACACATACCCCCACCCTTCTCTGAAATAGAAGGCACACATCTGAGAGCGTACCCTTTATGTATATATCCCTTCAAACAAAAACAGACCAGCTAAAGAAGGAAAGCACTGTCCCTAAAACTAACATTCACTTTGTCTAGGACCAAACCAACTCCGACTAATTTAACAAGCAGCAATAAATAACCCATTACATGTTAGCTTTTAGTCATTAAACACCCTTCCCTTTTAATTAAAGAAAACTTGAAAACTGGCTCTCAAAGGGGTCCTAAATAAAAACTCACTTAAATGTTTAAGAAAACACTCCTTTTGATACAATCTGGATAAAACAAATAATGAAAACTCTTAAATGTTGGACAGGGTGGTATTTCAAAGAACTAACTAATTGCCATGTGAGAGAGACATAAGATGCATTTGCTTCTGGGTACCTCTCTCACTTCATGCTTTTAAAGGCCCAAGTTTCAATTCGGGAGTAGAAGCCCAAATGTTTTTCGTTAATATGAAGAGTCAAAATATTTTAAAGGACTGCGCTTCCAACAGTTTCAATTTCCCTGGTGCAAAGAGAAAAGAGCTATTAGTGATCGTTAGGGGTGGGCATGAAGTGAGAGCCACATGCAAACTTATGCTTTCTTTATCTGCCATCACAGACCTGAAGGAATATGCAAGAACGGTTTAATAAACACTACCATTACTTTTCAGTTCAAAGTGTTCTTTTTCATTCAATTAAGTTATTAAAACATGACTACAATTTGACTACATTAATGACATAAGGAAGCAAGCCTTCAGGTAAAGTAACTTGGACAGACAAAAGGTTTCCAAAAAGCACAGCCGAAAAGTCGTGATAAGCTGAGGGAAAGGAGTTAACATCTGTGGAAAGAACAGCAGTTGCCCTCACACTTCGATTATTCAAGTATTTGGGGCAGGTAGCAACAGTCTTTCCCTAGCAAAGACATAAGGTGCATACTTCTCCAACAAATCGTTCTTGCTTTATAGCAAAGCACCCGGGCAGCAGGCACAACACAGAAAGGAAGAAAGAGGACACGCGAAAGTCGGGCAAAACAGGAAATTTGAGGAAACTACTTCTGAAGTGTAAATAAGGTTTTCTGTTACTTTCATTATTGCAGAAGCAAAGAAGCTCCATTCAATGGAAGGTGCTGAGTTTTCTTGTAAATCTCTCATTTCTCAGCACTTGAGAGTTGGTTCACACTGCACTGAGCTCATGTTTCATATGCGAGTTTATTAACATCCAAAGATCCACCAAAATTTATTTCAAGTGTTCCCTTTGACCCTCAGTCCCCTCTTTTCTTCCCTGGAGACTGTGGAAGGAGCCTGTTCGAATCCCAACTCCTCCACCCCCCAGCTTTGGGACTCCGGACAATGTGTCTTCCTGAACATCACTCTCTTCTCTGGAAGATGGGGATAAGAGCAGCTCCTACTTCACAGAGAACCATGAAATACCTAAATTACACAGGAACTGAAACAGAGTAAGCGCTAATCACGCTAGGTATTTTTATTATTAACAACAGAGTGATTCTACTCTCAAAATCAACCCATGGAATATCAAAAAGTCTGTCATTGGTGGGGTTTTGTTTTCCGTGATAAATCTATGTCAACTAATGTCAGTGGCTTTATTTTTAAAGAAAGCATTTGCAGGTTATTGCTAAAGAATATGTCCCATACAAGAAAGATTGCCCTGGAAACTTATCTCAGAGATGTGTCTTTTACCCTGAAAGAAAGCAGAATACACAAACACAGGTTCTATACTGGAATATAAAGATGGGTATTTGAGAGTGCTGACAGAGAGCTGGGCAACCAAAGCCAGAGTTTACTCATTCGCACATCTCTGCCACGTTCTTAAATGTCTTTGCTAATCCTCACTATGAAACTTTCAAAAAAGAAAAGCATCTAAAAATCCACAGAAATCAGGGTGAAAGTTATAGTAATATCTATTATATATTATAATGTACTTGTACATTATTAATACAACTTAAAAATCTAAAAATCTAATGAAATAAAAGCCAACCTAATATATTTGTACACGCTGGATTCAAGCAAATCCGCAGCAGTGCTGTGCACACACAATCCAAGAACATCTATGAAAATTACAATTATTGTACTATATTGCAATTCTATTATCAATTAGTGGGGACCACTATTCACCGAAAATCAAATAAATCCTCCCTTTCTGCCAGGTACGTACAACAAATATCCTTGGTAATCACAAAAGAGATCTGAGTCCTGATGGGAGAACAATCCACATTCCCATCTCTACCCCCGACAAAATTAAAGCAATGACTTTATCAAACTGGGAGACCAAATGGAATGAGGAGCGCTAAATACCAAAGGAGCGTTAATTCCGAGTTACAGTGTTTTTGCAGATTCGTATTTAGTGCACATCCCTTTAAAGCATGTTTTAGGGTACTATGTCTTGCATTTCAGCAATTGAGAACTCCTGTGCACACAAATAGTAGGGGAAATGGCTCAACCACTGGGTAAAAATACGCAGTTTGTCTGACATGCACCATCGAAGCAATAGAAAGATATGCCCGGGAAATAGAATCTTATTGATATTTATTGGTAGGTTTGTTTGCCACAAGTCTTATCCGTTTCTTCTCTTTACTTTCTTCTTTTTAGCAAAACACACCCTGCTTCTCAGCCCCCGACACTGGCGCACAGGACGGGGACTATTTTGCTACAGGCTTCCTCGCAGCACATCCCAACCAGTATTGGCTATGACTCCAGCACCACGTGCCAATTTCAGGAAAATGAGAGTTCAGCCCTTTCTTCTCTCTCCATTTTTGTAATCTCACAGAGGCACAACTGTTCCAGAAACCAGCTCCCCTACCAGTCAGATATTTACACTAAACCTTTACTAAAGGGCTTGCTATTGCAATGCTATCTCATTGATACAATATTACTTTACTTCTGAACCACATCAAGCTATATAATACCCCAACAATCAAAAACATTGCCCCTTGAGAAAGACACAGCCCATAATATTTTCGTGTGCTTATGTGAGCGGAACGCCAACATTTTTGTTTAATGCAATGCAAATCTCGAAAAAGAATTTAACCATGAAGGCAAGGATATGCAGACAAATATCCTTCCAATGTGTAAGCGTCTACATACATAGTACTTACACACACACTACACAGACACAGACCAACCTATAAAGAATCACCCTGCATCAGAACTTTAAATATTGTCACTCTCTCAAGATACAACCCCATTTTCAAAAGCCCAAACAAGCATGAGATCTGATAAAATATTTTTTAAAAATTTGGGGGAAAATGTAATATCCCAGTGCATGACAAGGTGAAATATTCTGCCTTTTTACTTTGATTTGCAAAATAGGTAGTATGTCAGGAAAGTAACAGAATATAGCATTTACCTACCCATTTAGCAAATAATATGGAAGACCTTCCCTACATCTTTATTCAAATGAAAATACTTTCCCCCAGCATTTATTTTTTTAGCTGGTAGAAACCCCACCCTGTAAGGAACACAAGCGTAAAGCAATCTATTGCAATGGACCATTTTACTTATTCTGCAATTTCTTACCCAAATTACACAGGTATAATTATTTTGACACTATAATGAAAAGAAAATGGGATTTGGGCACCGTAGGTTTATCTAATAACACTATTTCTTGCCAGACTTCACAGCACTGACAGTCACAAAGAACCTTGTCCATTCCAATAGGAAATATTTGATTTTACTGTAGGAACATTATTTATTTTCACCAAGTTGCTATTATCAGAAAGGATATGATAGCTGAATAATAAAAATGAAATCAAGAAATTCTGGTGTTTCAAGGCTTTATTTTTTTTCTGCTCTCACTTTTGACATTTTCTTCCCCTGGAGAGACAAGATAAAGTGCTGTCATAAATGGGTGACTTTTCTTGTCAAATGACAGATTTGATTCTCCATGGCAACCACAAATCAAGGTGCTAGTAGGAATTAAAGCTTCTCTTAAAAGGCGTCTTTATGTTTATAAAATGAATTTAAATTAAATGGGTATTAGGTACAGTCTTTACCTCAATTTATTTATTGACTGAAGAGCTGTGTGTTGCAAGGGGCACATCTGCATTTTTTAAGGAAAGATAGCATATTGTCCTGACAGATGTATAAACAAAGCAAGTTACAAGGTCATGCTTCATACACTAGTTCGGAGCCCCAAGAAGGGGATACAGATGGACATCTAGCAGTTAAGAAGTATTTAAATACTGGAAAAGGTATAAAAATTACCTACAGGGGAACAGATGAAGGGGTCTCACTAGTTCTTCTAACATAGCTTTTTTCTATTCCCAGTTAATAAAGATTTGTGAAATTGTCACAAACAGAATGCCAAAAGGCAATTTCCCTCTTCATCTTGTGTCTCTCATGTAATAGATACAGATTTTTAAAATCTCATCTTCGCAAATAAATATTCCATTCAAAATTAAATTATTCTAGCCCCCAAATTCAAGCACTGCTAAAATGAAACATTTGCTTTCCAATGTTTTGAAGAAAGGCAAAACACACACAAAAAGACCATGTATGATGATTTCGGAGGAATGAGATAATTAATTGGTATGTTAAGCTGATTTCAATTTTCATAAGAAATGAAAGCTGATTTGCTTCATTTTTTATAGCATTCTTGGCCATTAGAACTTAAGCAAGGTAATGTGCTATTGGGTCCTAAAATAATAAATCAGGTCCAATCTTCTCAATGTTAGGAAACCATTTAGCTAGTCTAGAGTGAGGGTTTTAAGGTCATAAATAATATTTTGAAAGTTGAAGTACAGCTCACTTTTAGAAGTTTCCATCACAATAGAGGGCAATGCTAGCCTGTCTGAAATATATATTGCCAACAGCACAGTCGTTCTGATAGACGTGTTTAACCTAAAATTAAAAAAGGGAAAACAGGCTGGATGAGGTGGCTCACGCCTATAACCCTGGCACTTTGGGAGGCCCGGGTGGGAGGATCACTTGAGGCCAGGAGTTTGAGACCAGAATAAGCAGAAGCAAGACTCCCATCTCTATAAAAAATAGAAAAATTAGCTGGGTGTGGTGGCACACACCTGTAGTCCCAGCTACTTGGGAGGCTGAGGCAGGAGGATGACTTGAGCCCAGGAGTTGGAGGTTGCAGTGAGCTAGGATGACACCACTGCACTCTAGCCCAGGCAACAGAGCAAGACCCTGTCTCAAAAAAAAAAAGAAAAAGTTTTACATTGTACACTGGTAGTTGGGAGAATCCATCATTCTAAATGGCACCCATGTAAGCTTAGCCAAATTTGATTTTACACCGTCTCTAGTTAAAAGAACAACATGGAGAATTAAATTAAATTCCCTTCATACAATCATCCGATGAGGGTGTCTCTGACTGCTGCTGGGAACAGCTCTGACAAGCCAAAGGGGGAGAGCAAACGACTGGTACAATCGCAACAAAGAGATGGACAAAATAGCTTCATCTGGGAATTTGTGACTTTAAACCTAAGCTTGGAAGTTGAGGTTTTTTTGTTTTGTTTTTTGGTGGGGAGGGAGGCATTACTTTTATCTTGTGGAGGTTAAAAAGACTTTGTCCGCTCTCGAGTTTAATCAGTATGAGCTATAATAAAATGGTGCCTAAAAGTTATAAATCTCTTTGGAACTCTGTGTACAAAGCATATTTTATGGTGGTGTGAGTCACACAGAACTCTCTATTTCAGTCACAATGGCTTTTGTTTCATATTAAAATAAAGTGGGTTGATGATCTTATTCTCATTCCATGTAAAAAGTCAAACTAACATCACGTCTAAAAACACAGGTCGGCACGCTACCCAGAAACAAGTGCTCGCAGGGACCACGTACAACACAGTAGGCGCACGGCTGATGCTGCAAAGTTACGACATTGGGGTCTTAAAACTAGCGACCGCAGGTGTCTGGAATCACAATGTTGGAGTTGTCCCATGGAGGGGAGCTCGGCAGAGGTTGGCATTCGCACGGAGAGCGACTGAGACTGAGACCTCCCGCCTCCTCAGAATAACCGACCCCCCTTCAGGCAGCGGGGAGCGGCAGGACTACCTGAACCTAACGAGGCTGTCCCATGAAACCGGACTCTCTGTACCTGGTGCTGACGGCGTCTGCCCTAAATAGTTCGCTGTCAGGGGAAATCGTCAAGACGGAGGCCCTGCAGGATTGTACGTAAACACTTGCTGCATAAAATCAGGAAACGCTTTGCTAATGTAATACTGGATAAAGCAAATTGCTCATTAAAATAAGGCTTGTCAGGGTAAAAAATGGGAATGTGATTTGCCTGGAAACAAAGTTATTTACCACTTTGTTTGAAAGGAGGGACAGAAGAAGAATGTGTGAACCTATTTCAGGCGTGCAGTTGGGATCCGGTTACTCTGTTTAGATGTTCGTGTCACAGAATCAGCTCAAGAATTCCTGGAGAAAAATAAAATGCGGTTCACTTCAAGCAACACCTTCCACCTGCCGTGGGGAGTGCTCCAGGCTTTTTCAGGGGGGCGCAGGCCTCGCAGACTCACGTCTCCACGGTGGGCCAACGACACGAGGAGAGTTCTCCTTCTGGTGAGCTCCAGTCGCTACTTAACTTTCTAAAACAGGATTTAGTAAGTGAGGAGCTGTTCGTGTAAAGTAAAGCTGAAATTCCACCGAGTGTCTCCAGCCGAATCCTCGGTAGGATTTAAAAATCGGTTAATATAAGAGAGGGAAATCACTTCGTCTACGTTAGAAATCTGGACTTAGAATACATTCCATTTAATTCCACTGTACTCCACCGTCACCCAACGAAGGAAATTCAAACCGGCCACCACCTACAACGTGTTTTTCATTTGTGTGTGATGCAGCTTCATCTGGTCCAGATTAAGGGCTGCCACACATAAACTGCTGACGTCGCCCCAGTGGGCGGGTCACCCCGAGTCTCCTCTCCAATGCCAATGCCCTTCCGCCCCCCAGTACCATTTATAAACCACCTCCTATTCCCCAAATAAATCAACTTACCATGCACTTTCACTTGAAAGGAAGTCCAGCCCCTGGGTTAACGCTGAGCTTCCGCGCACGGCCCTGGGCCCCTGGGCTGGGAAGCCTCTCCTCTCGCTGTGACTCGGTCAGTTTCAGACCTTAGAACTCACCATGGAGGAAAACATCCACCCACAGGTCACCTTTGAAAAAGAGACGGCTCACACCTAACATGTGGCTGTGGGTTCAGGACAAGTCGGGGCCCCCTGCAGGAAAGGCTGGCAGGGAACACATCCCACACTCGGGAGCCACGTGCGACAGGTTCTCCCAAGGGCCTGACATGAATGGTGATGCCAAGCTTCTCGGGGCTGGGCTCTCCCCAACGAGACAGGAGGATAATAACCCCTACCTCACAGGGGTGCTGGACTTCCAATTAATGCCTGCAAAATGCTTTGCGATCCCTGGATGAAAGGCACCGTCAGATGAAAGCACAGAAGCGGCCACAAAGGGTGACTGTCATTATTGTGTCTTGACCCCTGAACACATCTCTGTCCAATTAATCATCTCCTTGAGGCTCTCTCTGGCTGTGATTGATCTGGATGGGTAAAGTCTAGAACCAAGAACAGGCCCTACGGAGGCATATGTTTTGTAACAGTGGAAGGACTGAGGACGGCAAGGAGGAAGCACTGGCAAAGTGGCTCCAGCCGGACGGTGCTCAGAGGTGGCGCCAGGCGTCCATTTCTGCAGAAGCTGGGGTGTGCGGTTCACCACACTGCAAATGGGGTACGTTGTTTAGAAGACAAGGTGACAGCCACAGGTCTAACAGCCAGGAGCAGGTGATCGGTACCCTCAGGGAAGGCTCTGCTCCCCCAAGCGTGGGGCTCTCTGCTGACTGCCAAAGCCGGCAACCTCCAAAGAGGGCCCCAGGGACACCTCCTGAAAGACCCCCAACCCCATGTCGAACGCTCTCCTGGGAGGGGGGAGGTGAATCAGAGGCCAAGTTACTACGGTTCCATCCTTGGCCGCTTCTGGGAACTGAGTGGAGCCAGGATGCCCTTGGCTCCTGGAAGCTGGAAAGCCAAGAAGCCAGACAATGCTGCGCCCTACCCCGCCCCGCTTGGCTCTCTCACAGCTGGCCCCTCTCCATACACAGTGCCGGGAGCCAATTCTGCTTCTGCTCTACCCTCCTCGCCCCAAGGTGGCCTCTCTGACCTCAGCCTGGGGAAGCCTGACCCCTTGGCAAGGCATTGCAAGGGTGGCACTTACAAAGGACTGACTTTGTGCCAAGCAGGGGACTAAGCAAGGCTGTGACACCAGACTGCCTTAAGTCCAATCTCTATGTTGCCCTTTTTCTCCTTATATGACCTCAAAGGGGTTACTTTACATCTAAACCTCAGTTTCCTCATCTGTACAACAGGTCAACAGTACCTACCTCATAAGGTTTTCTAACGTATATGGATCCAGTGAGTTACACATAAGTACTCCGAAGAGGGCCAGGCTAGAACTGTCATCACCTTCCTCATAACAATGCTATCAAGTGGATACAAATACTATCTCCACTCAGCAGATGGGCAAACTGGGTGCTCAGGGAGTTTGTCTAAGATGGGATAGCTAGTACACGGTCTAACCCAAGCAGCCCAACTCCAGAGCCCGCCTTGTGAAAACTAAGCTCATGCAGGTCCCACAGCTTCTGTTTTATATCATTTAAGATGGCATTTAAATCTTACATTTATTCATGCAATGCTCCACGAGGGCAGAGTTATACCTGATTTCCCTCACTATTGTCTTAGCACACTGTAGGTGCTCAAAGAGTGAATAAATGAACACATTTATCCTTCCACCCATCTATGCAACATGTTGGGCAGGTAAAACTAAACATTTATAAATCTGACAACAAGTTTGCATAGTCACCAGTAGAAACAGAAGCCAGCTCATCGTAAGCCTGACCCAGACCTTTCGAGAGTGGTTAACCTGCATTCTCTCCACCACCAAGCCCCACTCGATGGCTCCCAGCCTCTCCTGCTTTCCTGCCCTGCCCTTATTTTTATCTTGGGGCTGGGAAAAATCTGAACAGGCGAGCTGCTAACTTTTCCCTAGAAAACAACTTTCCCCAGCTATTTGTCAACTTCTGTCATTCAAAGGGATACAACACAAATGTATATCTTTAATGAAATTCACAGTCAAGAAAAGTTGTCATCATCTAGTTATATCTGTTATGACATACATTTCATTTTGTTCAATACATAACAGAGAAGCTATTTAATCAAACAGAAGATTCTTGCTAAAATGACAGTCCAAGCAATGTCCAAACAAGCGTTCATTATGCTAGGCGAATCTGATAGGGATTGGATTGTTTTCAGGGGAATTTTTTTTCCTTCCTTTTCCATTGAGAAAATAGCTTAGGGGGTGGGTGCAGAAAACACCACAAGACAATGGACACGGAGTCTGCCGCTGAGTCAGCAGGGAGTGTGGGTACGTGAGCCCCACCCTGAGTCTACTGGGAGAAAGTAAAAAGATACATCCAACCATCTGGAAGGTCACAAAGGGTACTGCTAGGGCAAGGGGTTGTGTCTTCCCTTTCCTCACCAGTAACCAGAGACAGGTAGGCACTCAAACACAGAGACGATGCAAGAAATGACGACATCTGTGCTGCTCAAGTGATACTTATCCTTGGACACATCTGTTTGTTTGTCTTCACAATTTAATGAACACTTAGCTTCAATAAGAAAACCCATGTTATTGCAGGAGAAGTCGGTGGGTTGGAGAGCCAGCCCAAGGCCAAAAATACGAAAGGAAAGAAAAAAACCAAATGTCAAGGAGGTGACTGAGTACTTGGGCTTTGGGCACCACGGATGGCACTATTTTTTAAAAAAGAAAAATATATATACCAGTAATGTTAGAGGAAGATAACTCTCTTCCTTCTGCTCCATTCACTACACAGTACCTGGGACAAAGTAGGACATCATTAAAGAACTGTTGGGTGAATGGATGGAAGGATGGACGGACAGCTGACAGAAGGATACATGGGAAGGTGGGTGGATGTATGGACAAATGGAATCCTCCCAAAAAGAAATGACTGATGAAAATTATTTTAATACATTATCTCGAGAGATGGCGGCCCTTTATCACAGAGCTGCCTCCTCATTCTTGCTCAAGGTGTGTCCTGAGCCATGTTATGGCAGCTCTTCTATTAATGGAAGAAAATATCTTTATAAGTCAGTTGGGGGTGGCCTGTGGCTATAAAACTTTCTTTTTCCTGTGCTAGGTTAATTGGTCACCATGGCAACAATGACAAAGCCTACCAATTAGCCCAAAACTTTATATTACTATGCTAATGTTCTAAGTAAATGAAGAAAGGTAGAGACCAGTGATTCTCGTACTGAAAGATTTGTTAAAACAAAGATTGCTGGATCTCTCTTTCAGTTTCTGATTCTGTAGGTCTGGGATAAGACCCAAGAATTCCTACTTCCATCAAGTTTCCAGGTGAGACTCACGCTGCAGGACAGGGACTATGCATCGAGAACCACCGATCTTGAAAGTCTCTAAGGCTCCTTGGACTCTAGTATGTTACAAGTCTATGGCTGAGCTACCGAAATTCTTCTGAGTTGAATGGACTTTGAAAAGTAGATCCAACCCTATTTATAAAGGGACACGGAATTGCTAAATTTAAGATCAAGATACTGGGCTGCTCCAACAATCCGTATCAGGTGCAATTTTGAATCCATAGAAGAGCAAATTTTATATATTCCTGTGCTCATTCTTGGAGAGTTAAAAATATCTGTCAAAACATTTGAAAAAATGAATTTCAAAAATTCAATCACAATAACATAATACAAACATGAACTCATAGAGTCTGTAAGGAATTTCCACTAAGTCATCTAAGTTATTGCTTAGCTTCAAACAAGATCAGCAAACCAGTCACCAAATGCCTATCTTACATATGCATGATTGACATGATGGTGAGGGGCTCCAACATTTCTCTTCAGTGGTGACTGTCCTGTTCCAGAGCCTGGCCACCTTTAAAAGACTTTTGCTATGTTCTCACATCGCACAGTGATCTCGCCTGCTCCTCCACAGCTGACACTCCCCCAATGTTACATCTTTACGGTAGGGAAGGGTGAACAGCCCCTTCCTTGTCACTTCTCTTATGTACAATGATATTAAAACCACTCCCCATTCTTCCCCCAACCCCTGCCACGCTTCTCCTCTGTATGTTAAACAGTTTCGATTCCTTTAACCTTTCTACAAAGATCCCATTCGCCTACCCTTTCATCATTTGCACTAATTCCGTCTTCAGGCTGTCCAAAATCCCTACCCTTTCCTTGTCCTCCACCTGGGGCCTAGACAAGTCACACTGGTCCTTAATCTTTCAGCACACTCTCATGAACACATTCTGAATCATGGGAGGTGTTTAAGAACAGCACTTCACTGCTGACATAAGCATCAATGCGAAAGGGGAGGAACCAGATGATTCCACGTTACTGAAGAGCTGAAAGGGAAAAAGCAGCAGCACCGAGCTTGAGCAGGACGCAAACCATGTCCCAGGAATCGCTCTCCCGAATGAAGTCGTGGTCCTAGGACTGTCTGAGGCCTGTGGAGCACTTACAACTCAGAGCAATCCCACTACCGCTGGGTGTTGGCTTGTAAATGGCAATATCCAAATCAGAGAGGAAATGACACTGTGTTCCAAGCAAAATGGCACACATTTAGACCAACTAAGAAAATAACAATAAAAGTGCAAATTTATTCTGCGTGTGTGATCATGATTATCATTACATCAAGTTCCGTATATGCCCAGCCAGAATAAATATTAACCCATTTGATAAATGACTTTATACTGCATTTGTGGCTACAGCTCCACCCAAACCCAAAACAACACTGTTTCCATAGTAACCAACAGATTTCAAAGAAGGAAAAAGGAGGGGAAGACTTCAGAACGGATAGCAATCAAATAAAATAGCCAGCATCAACAAAATATGTCAGCATTACTTAAAACACAGTTAGGACCATTCTACAGTTTAATCTCTTTCCCAGAAAACCATCCCCTTTGTAAGTCACCTTCTTGTAAAGCTGGTCGCTCCTCAAAGAAACAGTTGCAAAATTGTTTCCATTTTAATTGAGGAAAGAAGCAAATTTCTAGAGTCATTCCTGGGATCCAAAGGGAAGTACGATGAAGAAAATAACATGTACTAAGTGACTTAGCACGCACTGAAATTCAGATTAATTATCCGCTGGCAATTATAAAATTTTAACTGGGTTTTAATTGTCATATTAGAGTATCTATTCTCTGGCTGAATGCAATGAGACGGAAAAAGAAGTAAAAAGCCAAAATTGAAAGCCAGAGAGATAACAACCATAAAAGCTGCAGACCAAAATCAACTGAAAGCCAGATTTTTCACTGGAACTTTCTCAAATATCAGTTCCCCCAAGTGAATTTTGCACAGGCATGATATGCACTAGTTTGTCCACAACCCTGCACATTCTGTGATCTTCTGCCTGCAGATAAAATTCACAGTAGCACCTATGGGCAGCATCCTGTCTGCAGGACAGAACCGGCCTCACATGGTGTAAATCTGTGAACTGTGCAAACTCACAGCCCTGGTGATCGATCTATCTCTCTCTCTCCTCTCTCTCTCTCTCTCTCTCTCTCCCTCTCTCTCTCTCTCTCTTTCCTACTGCCTCCTGATTTCAAAATATTACAGATTAATAAAAATAAAATATTCGTAAGATGTAAAAAAGGATATTTTAAGTCTCCGGCTCCTACTGTCCTTCAGAAAGAAGTTCTAAAGTAATTTAGTAATTTGCTCTCTCCA
Source organism: Indri indri (assembly GCA_004363605.1). Classification (NCBI taxonomy): domain Eukaryota; kingdom Metazoa; phylum Chordata; class Mammalia; order Primates; family Indriidae; genus Indri; species Indri indri. The sequence goes on from RJWJ010005922.1 coordinate 17,900, forward strand.
ATAGTCTACCTGTGTGACTGTGGCTAAGTTATGTAACATCTCTTCAACCTTCCTGAGCCTCAGTTTCCTCATCTGTGAAGCAGGAATAATAAAGTACCTGCCTTATAGAGTTGTTACAAAGATACACTGAGTTAGCACATACAAAGACCTTAGCAGAATACCGAATAGACAGTAAAGAGAATTATATTACTATTATAAGTAATTCTTGTTTCTTAATGACTATAGTCAAACCCTAATGGGTTTTCTTAGACAGCAACTCTAAATATTGCAGAGAGAAGAACTGCTGAACGAATATCTCATAAACTGTAACTCCTCAGCCTATAAGCTGGTCTTGAATGGCATAAGCTTCTGAGGCAGACAGAACTTGGATTCAAAGGTACTCACAGCCACGTGACCCTTAACCTTCCTAAGCCTCAGTTTCCTACCTCTGCAATGGGTTAGTGAGAGTGATCGCCTAAAGAATTGTGGAAGGCTCAAGTGGTAAAATCCCCGTATAGCATTTCATGAAGAATCCGTTACATTCAAACATTAAATATATGTCAGCTATTATTATTATAATTCTATTTCTTTGCTCAGACAAAACACTGAATTGATAACTTATTTATTGAATGCAACCGTGTGCCAGGTGATGTGTGGTTAAAAAAGCTGACATGGTCTGTGTTCTTCCAAAGTTTACAGCCCACAGAGGAACGCTTACATGGAATAAACATAAACATATATATAATTACAAACCTTAATAAATATTCTGAAGGAAAAGAAAAGGAAGACATGACTGAGGTTTACCAATGACAATACTACGTCACATTTTTAAGATTTTTCTCTTGTACCCAATATAACACAAAAATGTTATGTCCCACCAACAATTATCTAGAGCAGATGATGGACATTCTGAGTATAGATCTTCTAGCCTTTTCCACATAGGACTCAAAACAACTGCAGGGCTTTACTTTTAGGCAAAACTACTGCAATGTTCTGTTCTTTTCCACCCAGACGGGAAATAGGCTAAGTTTATGTTTACAGCAGACATACAAGCTGAAATACTCAAGTGACAGAAAAGACAAACAAGTCAAAATGAGACGGTCTACTCTTAAAGCCATACCTTCGAGGCCCCAACACGTTTTGGTTCCTGTGCTACTTTATGAATCATCAATATCATAAGAACCCTAAGAACACAGCATACAGATGCAGCCCTACCAAGTTTCCAGGTGAACAAAATGAAAAAAACACATTCTGGTGACTCAAAGTGGTTCCATCTGACCAGCCCAAGAAAGACGCCACAGCATAACACAGGTGACTCCCAAGTTTAAAGATTTATATGAATTTGTTGCACAACCCTGTCCGGAGAGTTTTCCTTTACTTCTTCCTACAGTTTGCCTAATGGTAGAATACGCACAAATGTAATTACATTTACATTTTATTATGAAGTCAGTGAGTCACTAAAAGTACATGCTAGAAGGTACGTTTTATTGTTTTTCATTATGTGGTGTGTGCTTCATTGCCTTTAGGGTCATATTTTTGCCGGGGGAGGAGTTTTAAGTATGGAATACTTATTTTGTAGAGGACATACTTTTTGTCAGGGGTTTTGTTTTTACCACCACAAGATCACTCTCACCCTGGGTTATTTGAATTCCTTCATTTAAGTGTAGTACATTATTTTTGATAGGGAATAAAGATTTGGACTTTAGAGATAGAAGAGACAGAACTGTTCATACCCAATATACACTCAGTACAAACCATATAAAAGTGACTGACCAAAAAAAAAAAGAAGGCAAGAAAAACCATGTTGGGTCCAAGAGGATTCAGTAGAAGTTTGAAAAGTATGTGAAATCAAATGCTTTCCCCCTTTTTTTCCCCTACACCTCATTTTAAATTACATTCTTCAAGTAACATTTTGAGTGTTGGTTCTACTTGCTATTTCAATCCAGTGAAGTAAAAGATGCCAAAATTCACAGAAGACGTCTTCCTAGGCTACTTAGCATCTGGGACTCTGAAACCAGCCCGGAACCCCAGCAGAAGCCCAAGTCCCGAGAACAAGTAAGAAGAGCACACAAGTTCACTGTTTTGCTCAAAATAAGGTATTTTGTTAATTTCAATTATTTTAGTCCATACAATAAATGTTAGAAAAATGTGTAGATGGAAATTCCAGTTGTCTGCCCCGCCCCGCACCCCGCCGCAACGTGAGAAGACAGAAGCGAGGACCAGTGTGCACAACCCCACTCACTCCAACTTCCCGGGCCACTGTCAGCTCCGAGGCTGCCACAGGCAGGCATCATCCTCAGGACACCCTCGATTAGTCCTCATGATCACATGAGAAGAGGAATTTTTGAAAATTTAATTTTTCAAATGGGGAAACCAAGGCTCAGTGTGGCAAAAAAAACTTACGAAAGAGTCAGGCAGCTAATAAATAATTTAGTCAAGATTTGAACCCAGAGCCTGGCACTAGAGACTGCACTCACAGTCACTATCTTCCGTTAGACAAATATGGGCCTCCGTTTTAGTACCAGAGTAACTTCACATGAGCAGCTCATTTAATCTCACGAGATCTTTCTGAGGTATGCACTATTATATTACAGCAGAAGATGAAAAAGAGACGCAACCAGGTGAAATAACTTGCCCAAGGATACACAGCTAGGAAGTGGCAGAATTAGGATTTAGAGTGAGACTCTGAATTATGGGCCTTCAAACACTCTTCAATACGATGCTTCTATATATTCCTTCAAAATATACTTCATCTTTGGGGCCAGTGGATAGGATAGAAGTGAAAAAAAAATGAAGAAACTAAGAGGGTAAAACAAATATTTCCTACTTGAGATCTTATTCAGAAGTAGCTCTGCTTGTCATATGTCCTTCCTACAAACACCATCAAAATATTGTCACAACATTGGGTAGAACCTTCCCAAAAGTAACGAAGTTGCATGGAATATCACCCGTAACCCGAAGACCCCCTTCTACAATGAAATGGCAGTCATAGATACAAATGATGTTTAACTGCCCACCACCTCCCCACCCACCATCAAACGAAAGAAAAAGAACAAAAGAAACCAAACCAAATGTCTAACGGAAGGAAAGTAGTTAACCAAATTATATTTTAAACCAGTACTACTCAACTAGGGAGTTGGGGTGGGGGGTAGTAGGCATTGCTGGGGTGGGGGTGGGAAGGGCATAAGGAATGCAAAATACCCTGCAGGATATGGCATGCATAAAAAGAACCGTTATGTCTCAAATAGTGATGGTGCCCTCATGGATAAAAAGGGTAATCAATTAGTAAGCTTCTACACGTGTAGGAAATGTCATCTCACAGACCTTGAACAGGTCCTGGCACAGAGTAGGCACCTAATATGTCTGTGCAATGACTGGATGATCTATCACACAGTTAATAAAAGATAATATGGCAATACGAAAAGAGTTACGATAGGAAAAGAAAGTGGGATACAAAGTTATAAGCACAAGATAATTGCAACTATGTATTTATTTAAATTCCGCATCCAGAAAAGACTAGAAGGAAATAAACTAAAATATTCATTGTGATTGTTTCACGACAGCAAGAGAATTTGTGGTTTTTCCCGCTAGTGCTTAAGTATGGTATCGTTTACCATGAAACAGTAAAAGACTTAAATCATATTTAATTGGCCCAAAGAGACCTAGAATAGAAGAATATTGGAGTACAACCACTCCTGAATAAATGTGATCAAGAGAAGATAGTGAAAAGGTTTCTAAAGAAAGGTAAATTATGACTGGCATCTGGGTATTTCTAGACAGATTTCTGACCCTGTCCTCCAAATTCCAAGCACTCCAAACTAAATTCAACAGTTTACACTCCCTGCCCACAGAAGCCTTCCTCAGCAAGTTCCCCATCTCTGTAAATCACAATGCCATCCTCTGTGTCAGGCACATTCAAGTTTGAAGTCGTAATTTTCTTTTGTCTATGGCCTGGCTCCCACCTGCAGGCGGCCCCCACCCCCTTCCAGCCTTCGCTACAACTCTTACTCCACTTCCTTTCCTGACATCGCCACCCTAACCCGAGACCTTTCCTTGCTCCTACATGCTGCCTAGGTGCATTCCTACACTTTCCTATCACATGCGAGGAACGCCCAGCATTTTTACTAAGCTGGCTGAGATGACCAAACCTATTCAAATGCTCTATGGTAGTAGCAGCTATTATTTTTTAAAAAAGGTAATGATTAGCACAGAAACTAAGTTTGGTCTCAAACACTTCCATCAAAATATACCTTCATGGCAATGGGAGGGGGGAAGGGATGGGGTAAATGGCAATTCATGAGGAAGGAAGGGTCTGGAAGCACAAATCAAAGGGGACCTAAAGAAGCAGGAAGTGTCACTGTAAACATGCAAAGTCTTGCATTATATGCCAGAATAAAGTTGGCCATTTAAAATGTAAAAACAATATATTTTCCTACCAAAATCTTCAAGGAGAAATAATGCCTCTTCATGAAGATACACCAGAGTTCATTATTCTATGATCTGGGGAGACCCCGACCACGCTGATGAAATCCTAATGCTGTGCACACTGCAGTTTGAGATGCACAGGTCTACGTGACAAAACAGAACACACCTCCTAAAATAACAGATTAGCTGACAGCATTCTATGTCAAACACCACTGGTGTGCTAACGGACTCTTCAGCTAGCTATGTCAGCAAGAGGTACATACCATGGAAATGACTGAAAGTGGTTTTCTCACAATCAGATTATAATCCATGAGGGAATATTTATTGCTATGCTGCATTTATCATAGATGAAAGGAATTAATTAAAAAAGTATTCTGTCTCGTGTTCTCTTTTTATAAAAAAATAAATCAGTCAAGTGTTTTTTCACTTTGAGCAATCTTTGAACCCCTTTTGAAGGAAAATAATTCTTGAAGATTCCTGATTATAGAAACATGAAACTGATACGTTCTATAACAGTGCTGCCCAACAGAAACATCAAGTGAGCCACGTATGTGATTTTAAATTTTCCAGGAGCCACATTAAGACAGAAAGAAACAGATAAAATCGATTTTAATGATATTTTCATTTAACCCAATATATCCAAAATCTTATCACTTCGACAAGTAATCAGTGTCTTTGAAATCCAACGTGTATTTTACACTTTGCCCCTCTCAGTTCAGACTAGCCACACTTCATGTGCCTACCAGTCACAGATAGCCAGTGCTCAGTATCGGAAAGTACAATTCTAGGGATCCTAGTGCCATGTCCTGCAGAAAAGAAATTTCCTAAAGAAACTCTTACCTGATTCTAATTTAGAAAACTATCGATATTGATGGGGTTGGCTGTATTTATTTCTACATGCAAGCTCTTTACCAGCTCTAGATGGGAGTTCGAAGGAATTCCTATATAATGTACATGGCTTTCCCCTCCAAAACCATAATTACTTTCTTAAATTCTAGATAAAACTGGCACTCATTAACCAAGTTTTTTATGTGTTGGTTCTTAAATTAAGGTTCCTGTCCTTTGTTCTTATTCACAGTTTAATAATAACTGATTAGGTCTATGATATTCCCCAGGAAGCCTAAGCTTTAAGAATCTGTTTAATTGAGAAATTACTCTGTCTGAAGGAAATTTATCAACACTATTCATTTTCCCTCTTGGTCTTGGTAAGAGATACCTATGGTTTTCAAAGGCAAATGACTAAAGATGAGGGCCTTTGTGTATCACCCAGAGCCATGAGCTAGGGTTGAGGATAAGCTTCCTCTACTGGTTTCCACCATCCATCTTTCTTTAACGATGGGTGCACTGCGAAGGTGTAACACAGCGCCCTCCAGAGGATCCAACAGAAACAGCACAAGATGCTGCGAGCCTCCCAACTACCTAGTAAGTATTAAAAAGTTCAAGGGGCTGAAGGTGTCCCACTCTAGGTAGATCCTCAAATTCTGAACACTTAAATCCCTTCTCATTTCCATAGAATTCTTTCATTTCCAAGTATAGTTCTAATGAGCCCCCAGAAACTGTAAAACTCTCATAATCAAATGCAATTGAAGATCATAAAATGAAAAGTCTGGGAATTATGTGTAGGCTGCCATGACTTGGCTCATTATTCTCATTTCCTTAATAAAATATATTTAAAAATAACTCTCCATTCATATATTTATAGTATAAAGTAAAAATATAACATTTCGATTCAGATAATGACATAGGTAACCTCAACAAATGCAATACTGAACTGTATAAAACCATATAACATAAAGTTAAGGAAACATTTCTAGCCCTCTAATACTTTCTCTTATGATGTTTTAGCCTTGCATTCATAATGCTGGACTGAATATTAGTGCTACATCCAACCAACGTAACCATGACACCTACAAAATAGACACAAGAAATGCACAGGACCGGAATCCCATCGGATTATTCAAGTGACATCGGAAAAGCATATTACGAGGTAATTTCCAGTATTGAGGATTTGTATCCATACATAAAGTACCAACTGAAATACATCTTCAGAATGAAATTTCCTAAAATGATTAAAGTAAAATGTGAAACCTCACAGTTTATACAAGACAAGAAACATTTGGCTGCAAATGGTTTTATAATTTTGCTAATTAAAAATTATCCCATTTCACTTTGGATTCATCATGTAACAGAAACAGGAATAACCTTACCATGCCAGAAACACAAGCAAATGGTTAAAGTTCTACTCTCAAAAAAATCTTTAAAAGTTGGCAAAACATTTCATTAGGCTACAAATCAAAACCCGTCTGTCCCTGACATCTCTTTAATGTCTTCCAGATTCCACATCTACTTTTTTAATCACTCACTGAATCACTCAAAAAATTAAAATATGTTAAAATACTACCCATCTTGGACCTCTAGAAAAGCCCCCTGAAATAATATAACCTTCAGGCCCCCTACATGAGCAATGGATCCATAATACTGCCATCTGATTTATGTAAAGTATTCATTATATTTCACAATGAGAAAAAAAAATATTCCCAGAATCATGCCTTCATCAATAAATCTGCTACACGCAAAGAATATAAATAAATACTAAAAAGGGGCCACTGTGAACTCTCTCTTGTGAAGTTTGCCAAGTGGAAATGGGTACAACTATGATTAAAAATAAAAATCACTTTCAGGCTTCCAAGGTGTTACCAACAAAATATGCTTGAGAAAAGAAGAATGCGAGTGGCAAGGAGGTTGACTGATGAACAAGTATTTCTCTGCAAAGCTAATGAAGGCAATGTTTACAGCGCGCATTTATTTATTTACACTTGCCTTCCCTGAGCCCTCCATTCGCCATGGGGCTCAGTATGCATTAATGGCACTGAAAACCAGAGAACCTTCCAACTGCAAGTTACAGTAGTCACTGTGTCAGTGGAAACAATGAATCACAGACATTCAACCTGGGATGAGTTGTGGCAGCACCTTACATGTGTCACCAATGTGTCGTGTGACATGGCTGTTGCCATGGTGAGGCTCCATGTTCAGGAAATGTGTTAAGTCTCAAAGAAGGCACCCAGCCATCCCTCAAGATACCCATGCCCAGTAACATTGTGATTGGCTTCCTCTCTGGGAATCTTGCTGGAAGGAGGGGGGGAGGAGAGTCACTTGGGGAAAGCTGAAAGAAAATGAAGTATACCATCCCCAATGTCTGTGCTATGTGTGTGTGCGCTCCAGCACACCCAGAAGAAAAACATCTTTGAAAATAATTAGCTTGAACTGTTCCAAAAGAATAAAAGCAGACTAGCCCAAAAAGGGGAGGGGGAAATTTTTATGTTACTTGTACAATGTATGTGCATTAAAACAAAAGATAAAGCAAAAGAGACCACAAACTACACAATCTCTTGGGCAGAACAGAAAAATTATTTGGATCAAGGATATACGGACAAATAATCCTGGTCATATTTACCAAAAAATCCTCCTCTTGAGCTTTTCTGACCCAAGTCTTCAACTTTGCCCTAGCACTGCTTTCATCATCTGAAAATGGTAATAAAAATAGTAACAGGCTCACAATCGTGAGGATTAAATGATCTACTGCAAAGGATTCAGCAGAGTATCTGACACCCAATAAGCTGCTACTGCAGGTACTAGAACCATAGCTATTAATACTACTATTACTTCTACACAGTTACCTGGCTTGAAACAAAAAGAGGTCTATTCTAGCACATTGACTTTTAAGGGAAGATTTATGATTCTTTACATGCCAGCTTCCCAGATTTGGAATTTTAGGAAGTGGGTTAAGAACAGTCAAAATGTTCATTTCCAGATGATAAAAATAGTTTTGTCAGAAAGAGGTACCTTTAAGAGAATTATATATAAATGTGGGCATACATACAAAATAGGCTTCTATGGTATTAGTGCTGTAGGAAACAACCAAGATGGCCATAGGACACTCAAAACCAAAACAAAACAGGAACAGCTGAAGGAGCAAGGGATTTTTAGCCTGGAGAAGGCTCCAGAGGACCTGTTAACTGTCCTCAAATCTTTCATAGGTTACCATATAGACAGAGATGGGCTCTGTAGAAGCCCAAGGTACTAAACCTAATTATTAAGTGGGAAGCCCCTGGTTGGTAAATTTGAGTCCCAGGTAAGAAAGAATTTCGTAGCCCTAACAGTTGGTCAAACACCTGATGGGCTTCCTCAAGGATAAGAGTTCACCATCTCCAGAGTTATTCAAATACAGTCCGGATGTCCATGTAGCGGCAATTCGACCTCAAAGATCAAGGCACAAGATACATGGGGTGGTAAACACTATCTTCACTCTTCCTTTGAGCACAGAATGTCCAGGAGTCCTTGAATGTGTATATGATGGATGTTAGAACAACACATAGACACATGTGCACATATACATACCATTCACACGCTGCACACTCTAGAGAGAGAGCAGCAAATTCATCGCAACAATCCCAAACCGCATATTTTATTTAGGGCAAGCTTAAGGGCCAATAACCGTATTATTTACTGAAGATTTACTATGTGCCAACTCTTTTCTAATGCTTTACGTGTATTAACTCGTTTTAATCCCACAATCACCTATGAGTTAGGTGCTACTAGTATTTACATTTTAAAGATGAAAAAACTGAGGCACAGAGAGATGTGACTTACCCAACTATACTGTTAGTAAGCGGCAGAACCAGGATTCAAACCCAAATTGTCTGAGCAACATCCTGTGTTCTTAATCACCACACTTAGTTGTTGATTACATACTAAAGGCACTATGTCTTAGCCCTGGATCCTGGAATACACTTATTTTCCATTTAACAAAAAAAAGATAAACAATTTGCAAAAACTTCCAACATAATTCTGCCTTTGTCATAGTCTCTCTCCCACTTCCTTTTTTATTGTAACAGACATTTATGTGAAAACATGACATTTGCATCTTAGGGGTTTGTCTTTTCTTCATGTTTCTTCCTCAAGTGAAATAACAATACACTGGTTCACGAAACCTGGCTTGCTGACAAGCAGAAACTCTTTATTCTTCATGTCCAAGTCAGTTTTATCATGATACTTGATAAAGAAATACGCCTCTAGATTATTCTTCGTATCTTTCTCGAAAAACACCCTTTTTCCTTCCCTTTCTTGGTCAGGTGTCCACCATCCTGTACTACAAGGATGCCTCGAGAACTGTGTCCGCAAACCTTTTTCCTCACCGATCTTTTCTCACCGAAAACAATGCTGGCCTTCATTTTACAAAAATGCCCCACTCCACAGATTCACTCTTCCCCATGTTTCCCCCTGCCTCAACTTCCCCCACCTGTTTACAACATAAAAATTTAAAATCCCCAGCAAAGCGGGGAAGGAGAACTCTGGCTGAAGCATCCTCTCTCCAGAGAGCTCACACTCACTTCTGACCATTCTTATCCTCCAGAGATTTCTTTAGACAAAATCAACAGACACACGTAACATGTCTCCTGGTCTCTACTCTTGCCTCATGATAAATTAAGGGACATTTAGAAGAAAATTTCCTGCTTCTAATCATTCAATACTATCTCTAAGAGTTTTGCTGTGCCCAAGTACCACTTGTACAATAATTCTTATATTTTTTCTTAAACTTCTCAAATTTTTATTAATGTTGCACTTAAGCAATATGATCTGAGAAACCAAACTTGATGTGCTAACTCTATTTTTGCTACATATTTAATATATATCTATATTAAAAATAATACATAACTCTTAAATTTTAAAAAATGTTTATGTCTGTCTCCTAGAAAATTCATCTAAAATTCCACTGGTGAGAAATATAAGACATTTTAGAAAACACTGCTTTTGAAGAGAATATAAATCTATCATTTTTCAAAGTCTGCTTTTCCTCTATGACTTATTTTCCCTTTCACTTCATTTTTCACCCCAAGTCTAACTTTTACTTCTAGTTATATACTTAATATTTCTCTTGTATTAAATAAAGGAAGCGGGGGGGGGGCTCTCTAAATTTCACTCTAAATCAAGAAATAATTACACAGAGCGGTTTATCTCAAGACGAGCATGAAACAAAAGCCGAGGACATTATTTCATCAGAATCCAAAGAGCAAGTGATCGAGCTGAAACACCAGAGAGCTAGAACAAAGAATGAATTCTTGCCACTGCTTCAGAATCTTCTTCTAGACTAGGGCTTGGCAAACTACAGGCCCGTGGGCCAAATCCAACTTTGCCACCAGTGAGCTAAGAATAGTTTTTACTCTTACAGGGGTTGGGGAGAAACGAAAATACTACTACTTAGTGAGAAGTGAAAATTATGTGAAATTCGAATTTCAGTGTCTGTAAATAAATTTCACTGGAACATAGACACGCCCATTTGTTTACACATCGTCCACCAAAGGCTGCTTTCATATTAGGACAACACAGGTAATACAGGTTAATAGTTTTAACAGATCAGGTGGCTTCCTAAGCCTAAAATATTTACTATCTGGCTCTTTACAGAAAAGGTTTGCTGATCCCTGGTATAGACAGAGAAGTTAGACTAGCCTCCCACCATTGCACATAGACACAAACTTTGTTTTTTTTAATTACAAAAGTTTTCCAAAAAATACAGTAGCAGAAAAAAAAGCGTAAGAAACCTACCTCCATGTACCCAGCACCAGGATCAGATAAAAAGCTCATTTTTTGTAACAGGGGCACCGGCTAGAAGCACAGACACCCACCAATCGGTACCATTCAGGCCTCATTTTCCACCAGCCCAGGTTTGGGTTCCCCTAATTTTTCATGCAATTCTGCAGACTATTAACCATCCTAAGAGTAAACCATCCTGATACCTTTTTAAAGCAGCAACATTATTAACAATTAGAAAGCTGCCACCACACATGCACAATAACTTTCTTATATTTTAATATGCATATCCATAGTCTGATTACAACAGCGTGGAGAGATTGACAGGAAATGACTGAGTGTAATGGCTCCGAAGGAGATAGTGCATTGATCAGTAAATAACACACGTTTCTTGAAACTGTCTAACTGCATATTTACACTTGTCAAGTCTCATACACTTTGATGACAGAATTCTTTTTCAAACACCTATGTAAAAACTCTAATACTGATTTTTTAAAATGTTTTTAACAACTACAAAAGGTACATTTCTAAGATATGTAAGGTTTAAATTTTATCCACCAAAGAGTGCCACCTGGAGCATTCATTGCTACATCTCAACGCTCCTGGTTATATCAGGTTATTGGTAAATGTCCCAAAAATGTTAAGATGCAGTTGTAAACAGCATATACCTAGTGCTCGCAAGGTACCAAACACTGTATGAAGAACTTTTCACAGCCAGTGAGGGGGATGCCGTCACTGCTTGCATTTAGCAGATGAGGAAATTGAGGCTTCAAAGTAGGTGTGACTTGCCCAGGGTTACACTCTCAGTGAGACCTGGGGCTGGGACCCAAACCCATCCCCTCTGATTCAGAGACCAGGCTCTCCTTAACCAGGCTATGGGCCTGTGTCCGGGTGTGGGCCCAGAAATCTGTACTGAACACACCTCCCAGGCAGTACTTGGATCACACCTTGAAAAACACAGCCCCAAGGACTTGGAGATAGAGGAGAAGAAAATCTGATGGGCCTTGGGTTCAGGTCTCCCCTGTTCCCCTGCAAACACTGCCCACAGGAGGATCAGAGAGGAAAATCTCTAACATATGTATTACAGCCCCTGGTATGTCACATATACTCAATTATGACAGCTGCCATCATTTCACAGGTTAGTTAGGGAGTGCTTGTATGTCAGGTTCAAGCCCGTACATGTATTCTCCAGAAAATCCCTTTAACTTTGGCTGATTAGGTTAGCGTCTCCTTGCCCTGGGACTCCACATCAATTAAATTGCACCAGCAGCCGAGGACCAGCAAGGGTGGGGTAGAAGACAGGGGTGCAGAGACCTGGTTCTACCCTGTGAGTGCTTTACCAACCACTAGACTACAGAGTGAACTAAACAAGACCCTCATCCCCCACACCCCTTTTTTATGATAAAAGTGGTCAAAATAGTAAAAAGAAGAGGAGATAGTATAACAAAGCCCCTTATACCTATCACCCTCGATAATCTAGAATTATCAAGATTCTGCGCCATTTTTTTCTTTTCTTCTTTTATGAAGCTTTGTAAAGGAAATCACAAATGACGTGTCATTTCACCCTTATATAATTCAATATGCAACTTTTAAAAATAAGGAGAAACAACTTCCCTTAATAATAACTGAATGTATTAATACAAGTTGTATTAAAAAAAATCACCCAAAGCATACTTGAAACTAGCTTCTCCTGGCCATGTGGCCTGAAAGTCCATCCTGGAAGGGCAGAAATCCCTGCGGTCCATAGACAAGGAGCCTAAATGACCTGACAAAGTGCCAGGACTTGACCTTCCCACTGCCTCGCTCTCACCCTGGCCACAGGTGCCTAGTAGTTGAGGTTTTCCCCTCCCGTGCCCACTCTCGTGAGCAGCCGGCCTGCTATTCTTATGCAGTTCTGCTCCTGAGGCCCAGGAAGAAAACTCATCTGTTCAGATGTTAGGGGCTCTGTGAGCTGCCACCTCTGGGAGCATCCTTACTTTAGAGGACACCCAAAGGAAACATGCAATGCTAAGCCCAATGCCACGATTCTGGAAGATTTTTAGACTGAGAACAAGGCCAGGAGGTGAGGAATCTCTTAGAAAAAATGTTTGGAAGAAACCATTCCCTTTTGTATCACTGGCTCCATGACAATCCTGTCTGTAGATGAAGCTGCAGCTGTAAGTGAGTTAGAGTCCATTTCTTTCATAAAGATGACAAAAGACAAGTATAAACTATAAAACCTTCTCTGCCTGAATCAAATAAAAGGAACTTAGGTAACCACAGAACCTGTTCAAAGATGAGGAGGTAGCATGTCCTCGTGGTTAGGACAAAGGCTTTGAAATTGGCCAAAATAGGGGTAAAACCCGCTTCTCTCTCTTTTTTTTCCCCTCCCAATCCCTAACTACTTCTAACTATTGCCATATGATCCTGAGCAGGTGAGTTATACCTTGAGCCTCTGTCTTGGCAATGACAAAACCGGAATAATGATATCCAGAACAGAAAGATGCTGTTAGGATTAAATGACACGACTAACGTGAGACTTAGAACAGTGGAGGAAAAATAAGTGTCTTGTGAACAGCTCCTATGATGATAGGTTGCAAACATTACTAAAATCTCATAGAACATAGGAGGGATAAAAAGATTTCATTTTATGAGCTTATTCCAATCACCTGGTTGGAGCTACATAGAATATTGTGTAGCGAAAAAGCCAAGAGCCACCGTCAGACCAGGCCATGACCGGAGCATGCTGATTTTGTCATCCTTGACCAAGATCAACCATGTCATCCCTGAATATGGGCCAAGGGGTCACCAATTCACATGCTCACCCACAATCACTTTCCAGAGCTCTGCTTACCGTGACCAGCACAAATAACAATAAATGACACACCGAAATGAAATTAAATTGTATGTTAACTGCTCTCTCATCCTTTTGCCTTCCGCCATAGGATGATGCCGCAAGGAGGCTCTTGTCAGATGCCAGACCTTGATATTGGACTTCCCAGCCTCCAGAACTGTGAGAAATAAATTTTTATTTAAAAAAAATGTACATTAACTAGATGATACTTTAAATGTGCTAATTGCTCATTTTTCTTTAAGAAGCAATTAAAATGATGGCAATTCTCAACAGGCAGCTCAGCAACCTACATAGAAACTGAATGGAAATTTCCTTCTCTTAAGTCTCTGTGCATTACTTGAACCAAATTACTTTAACCAACAGAAAACAGTATTTTCAAAAACAACATGCAATGCAGTCTAAGTTCCTAGAATTTTACATCACGGAAGATGTCACTGAAATGTAATAGCTGAATGCCTTCTTCCCTGGTACAGCTTGCTTCGGTGTATTGATAAAAACCAAGATTAATACGCAAAAGGAAATTGTAAGAAACTCGCCCTGCACCAGTCAGCACCTGGCACGTGTGCTTCTCTCCTTTTCAGAAGGAAACTGCACTGGGAGAGTGAAAGTCTGGGCTTGCTTCTCACATCACCACTTCCTTGCTGTGTTAGAGCCGCAGCTGATGCATAGGTAAAAAGAGAGCGAGGATAGTTTCTGTCGTGTCTTTTCCAAAGTTAAAAAAATCGGAAAAAAAAAAAAAACCACTACAAAACTATAAAGTTTCACACACATAATATCAAAACCAGTTGAAGGGTAGAAAATAAACTACCTAACAAATCAGACAAATATGGCACATACAGGTTTGTCAAAATCTAATCACTATACAACCTGATCACTGCCAAAATTCTACATGTGTAACATTCTTTCATTAATGTAACAAACATGGACTGTTTTACCACTGTCTGCCAGTTACCAGGGGAGGTATTAGGTATACAAAGATTGCTCAAAAGCCACTTGCCTTATACATTTGGTTGGCCACACTCTCACAAACGGTGAATCCGTGTCCACAAGAATTTAGGTGGAACAATTGTGAGGCTACATCCACATTCAGTAGAAGAAAAAAAAAATGTGATCAACTAATAATGTCTGCCAGGGGCACAGGAATAGGCAGGGAAAAGGGAAACCATAAAATCAAAAGTGTGTCAAGAATGTTTGCCACTCTCGATTTAGGCAAAGGGTTGGATGCTTTGTGTAGGTGTCATGTGAACAAAAGCCTGCCCGATACATTAAAAGTTTACAGTGAATTTGTATGTCCAGAAAAATGTGTGTATAATCCCATAAGGGGCTTAGAGAGGAATGGAAAATATCTGCAATATAAATGCAGATTACCTTTATTACAAAGTTGGATCATATTCGCATTCCTAGACTAATTTCCTATATCATAAAACCTATATTCAATTTTATAAATAGCATACACCAAGAATCATAAATTCAGTTAATGCAGAAATTTAACAGATTTTTTTTTAATAAAAGTGAGAAAAGGCTGTTTTAGAGCAAATATCTGAAAGGACAGAAAGGGTTCTTTCTTTGAAGATATGTTTTTCCCTCTGACTCTACCTCCTTAGGGACATAACTAGAGAAGAAATAAATTTCACAGCTAATGTATATGAAGTAACATGTTTAACATTATCCAATGAATTTATTTCTACCTACACCATATAAATTTATCTCACATAAACTGTCACCTCCAACAGAATTCATTAAAACAATGTTGTTATAGCTTCCGAATTAAATGCAATCTTCTAATGGGAATTTAATCTTACAATAGTAGTTGGTGGATTTTCTTTTTTAATTGGCAAATGGAATAATTCATTAGTTTGTCTTACCGTTCTGTCTGAAGAATTTAAAAGTAATTTGACTAGGGCTGGGCTGGCCACTACTGTGTGGTGCTGGGGAGTTAGTTGGCGGGGTGGGGGGGATGGAGGTTCTTTCAACATCTTCCGAACTCCTCTTGCTGCTCATGGGCAGGGAAGGATGGACATCCTCCTTCACCATCCAGAATGAGTCCATTACTAATACATTCCATTACCTCCATGTAAATGTCATGTTAATTTCTGATCTTCATCAAGCCAGACAATGGTTTCCACCTTGGCCCTTAGCCAATTAGCTATGTGGAAAATACTCAGCCAATTACATTACTTGCATTAGGTTAGGAACTGGAGAGAAAGGCAAAATAAACGCCTCAAAAATACTTCAGAGACAAAATGTAAGTTGACACTGTCTTTGCGTGCTGGAGCCCGAGTGATACAATCTGATAGGCAGCTGCCAGCACTCATAACTGCTTATTAAATCTAGCCTCTCTTTATGGTGTGAGTGAAGATCTGTATTTTTACCAATATTAGGTTCATTGTGTTATGAAAGAGACCAAAATACTTAAGATCATCCGCTCCAGCTTATAAAACATATTATGTAGTTTATTAAATTGTTAAAATTACTTTTCAAAGTCAAAATTTCAGGGACTGGAAGTTTAAGCACAACAAAGTGGCTTGGTCCGCTGACAGAAGCAGCACGAGGCAGCCCAGAAGGGGCCAGCTTTCCCGTCCCAAAGGACCTGCCGGCTGCACCCAGCTTCTCCAGAAGCTGCACTAACCACCACCCACTCTAAAACCAATGACAAAAAAATAATCTGCGTTCTTGAGTTTTACTTTAAAAAGCAAGGAACTCCCAGCCAAAAAGTAGCCCCTTGCTAAGTCTTAAATGAGAAGGATATATTTTCCCATATTTTTATCTCTCCCTAGTAAGTCAAAAGCCAGGAATTTGATTGTGAGAGAGATCAAAAGAGGAACTGTGGGCAAATAAGGGAAAAAAAATTATGGGCAAATAACATACAACCATGTCACATGATGCAATGCCCTTCCACCAGATCCACCAGCAAGGGACACCTTACTGGCAGGGACACTGCAATGCCAAAACAGAGGCTGATAAACAAGCCAGCATATTTGCTATCTCTAGTCAAGTCTTCTCAGGAAAACTCTATGCAAATGCAGACTGCTATTATCACATTTATTAATAACATTGTGGCTAACTGCCTATTAAATATGCAGCAGACGTAGCCACGCTTCACTCTTGGAGTCCCATGATGTGCATCCTGTAGGTACCAATATCAACTGAAGCTTCACACTGCGGAAAAAGCCAACTCGGAGTCCCTCCTGGTGAACAGTGGCATTAAAGAACTACGGCGCAAAGGGAGCCGTGAAGTGCTCAGCCCTTCTTTCTCTGTATCCTGCCCCTAAGTTAATTTATTATGCAGGCACGGTTATCACCAACATCAATCAAGTACATTACCCATTTTCTGACCTTAAAAAATTTGCCATAATGATCTATTTGTGCAAACCTTTTATCTCACGGTTTCATTTCCTTGCATTTGAGTGAGGCGATTTGTTTTTCTGGCTGCCTAACCCCTGTGCCTCTGACCCTGTGCTACCACGAGGACACTTACCATGAAACGCTTCACTCAGAATGAGAGTTTATTTCAGGCCTAAAGACTCCAAATTATCGGCTGTAACAATTAATTGGCGCTTCTTTTGGTTACTCAATAAACTGTAAAGTTCTAAAAGGCACAGGACTGTGAATTAATTTTTGACAACGGAAGGACTAACTAGCTCTCAGATGCATAATGCATGGAAGGCCAGTCGCTGCATCACAGAAGGAGAGAATGAGTCCTCTGAGCAAGCCCTGGAAGTGCGCCTTGAGGAAAAACGGGGAGGAGGGGAGAAAACCAGAACGCGTGCTCCCGCTCACAGGATTTCAGACACCTCTATCTTCTGCTAAAAATACAACAAAGGGAAGTTTATTACAGTCTGATAAATACAAAGAACTTCCTTATTTAGGGAAAAAAAAAACCCAGTATTTTTAATGGGGCCTAACAGTACATTTTTTCAAGAGTTATCATTTTCATTATAGTTCTTCAGATTGATTTTTCAGATAGTGGGCCTCACCCAATTGAAATTAATGAACAAAATAAGCCGAGTCTTCAACAAATCCATTCATGTGGTTTTGTTAAATTTCATACATCAATTTTATGACAGTGAGATTGAGTCAGACTCTCTCAATACTGAAGACAGAGATGACAGGTAACCAAAAACCTTAGATTGTTGCTGTTTTAATACCTTCAGAATTCCAACCACTTCTATGAATTCTCATGTGTGTATAAGACAGATCCAAGGCTTTCTTCTCAACACTACCTGGATCCCCAAAGACATAAATTTTCTTAACATGTGCTATGTGTTCACTAATCTACAGACCATTCACAAAAGTCTATCACAGCTGCACAGCAATGGAAAACCTCAGAAGTTCACACAGGTGAGGGAACCAAAGGACTTGCCCAAGACCACCCAGTAAAATGACTGAAGATTTCTAACGGTGCTAAAATGCTAAAATGCCATGCCTTCATTAACTATCTCTTTTCACTGTAGACATCTTTGCCTTATGTGTTACTGTTTACTATTGGCATTATTTCTTGACGATAAGAGAAGAGAATACTACAAGGAAGTAGTAGTAGTACTACTACTAGTACTAGTAGTAGTATTCTCTACCTCTAGCTCCAGCAGAAAGAAATACATAGTACAAGTACTCGGTTACCAAACTACCCTAAGTGGAAGTGAATTTTAGAGCCAATAGTTTCTTTGAGGATCATCTGGTCTCTGATATTTGGGCTAGTTGCTTCACTAAGGACATAGTTTCTATGGACATTAAAATGAACATAGTTTTTAATCTATGAAATGGGAGGGATTTGTTAAGGTGACCTCTAGCTGTAAAATCTTTAAAAATCTGGCCCAAGTAGTTGAATGTGTAGCAGTGTCTTAGACACTTACCCTCAGAAGAGGTTTACTAAGCTGAATGGGTGTTAGGTGTCTTAATCTATGTAAGTGAGATAAGCTAGAAAGAACCACTGATTGAAGCCCAAATAACTAGGGCCCAGTCCTGACCAACCCCAGGGACTCAGACATCCCAGTTGGACTCTCTGGGCTTCAGCTCTCCCGTTTCTATACCCAGGGGAATCTAAATATAATTTCTGGGGCCTAGATAGTACTGACAGAATAGGATTCTCTAACCTACATGCTTTGTTTTAAAAACATAGGAAATCAAAGAAGAGAAAGACTGATTGGCCCCATGTCAGGTAACTGTTAGGTCTCCCAAGTCCCAACATAGTGCTCTCTCTGCTTCCCTCCACTGCCCTCCAGCACACGCGATCTGTTTCAAAGACTAACAAGATGAGTTCATGCCAATGGCTCTTACCATTAATAGCGATCAATACAAAACCCTGAAACTATATGGTTCTCCATGAAATTGACCTCATTCTATGACAAAGCTCCCATTGAATGATGTCAGAGTTTTCACTCAAAAACACCTGGGCTCAACCGATCATAGTCTCTAATAATGGCAAGTTATAATGTCCATCACTGCATGGGAGCCACTGATGGCTGGGGATTGGGATAGATATTATCAAATATGGAAAACACACATAAGAGGAAAATATCATGTCCCTTCTAATCTTCCCCTCCCCAAAAGTCAATGAATAAACTGATAAAGTACACTATCATTCTAAAAAATGCCCAGAAGTCTTTCAAAAAACCTTTGAGAATCTAAAGTTTCCAACGCTCTCGCTTTCTTAAGAGCCCTAATCATGTGAAAGCTTGGGATGGGACTCTCTCCATGAACAAATCAGACTTAAATTTCCCCTAAAATTCAAAATGAAGTAATTATAGTCTTATTTCATGGTGGCTCATGTTTTCACCAAGTTGTAATGGGACGAAAACAGCAATTACTCAATTCGATTGTGCATGTGTTCCATAGTTCAGATAGCCTAACCTTCAGAGTATGATTAAAACAAACAAGCAAACAAAGTTCTCCTGTGTCCCGTGATGCCTTTTATAAATCCTCAGATCATTGTAGGAATTCTCTGAAAAGGTTATACCAGAAAACAATGACAGAGTTTGTCCCTTCTTTCAAAATGAGAATCTTTCATCCTCCATGGGCAACTGTCCTGGATGGACTTTTTTGTCTTGTGAATTTGCAGACGAATAATCACAAACATTCACTCACCCTTTGGGCTTGCAGGCATCACATCCATCCGTTCATGGCTGACAGTGAATCAGAGAAGGGACTGAAGCCCTCACCATTGCCGAAATGTTTCGTTCGGAAACTGGAATTGTCAGCAGAAGCTCCTGGGACACTGCAACATAAAAATATTTTTTTACACATAACTAAGATGTAACTTCTAAAACCACCACTTCCTTAAACTCGAAAACACCAAGACAGACATAGATTTTAGAGCTGGGGGAAAACACCGCTCAAGCGAGACTATGTCAATACATCAAGTGTGATGCTGTCAAGTATGAACCGGAAATACTGTTTAGAAAGATACATCTACCAATTACTTCAACACGTCCACTGCAAGGTGTTTATTTATTGCGAACTTTGTACCAAACATTTTAAATATTTTAGCATTACAAAAATATCACATCCCATTATAAAGTATTTAGGTAACAATAAGCTGTTTTAACACAAATCCTACATGGATAAATGTACCATTCCTATTAAGTAATGATCATTTCCAGATGATGATAAAAACATAAAAACTGTAAATAATAATTAAAATAAGTTATTTTAAAAATAATAATAATGAACATAAAAACTAGTAAGAGATCATGATTTTTTTCTTGCAAAATAATTCTATTTTATTCTAAAACTGGTTATGAACTACATAGGAGTAATAATCGTGAAGATATATCCACCAATAAAGAACATATTGCGCCGACGGTCAGGGTCCAAAGTTGAGAAGGTTGAGTTCTGGACTCAGTATTGTCATCAATCACGTGGCCCCAGGAGAGCCATTTAACATCTCAGGATTCCAGTCTCTTCATCTGCAAAGTCAGAACATTAACCAATCCTCTCCAAATTCCTTCTACCTCGAAGCCTGTCTTTTTGAATAAAGCATACTTATTCTAAATAACCTAATCTATTAGCTTCTCCTTTAAGCTTCCTGATTAAAAAGAGGTTTTAACCATAAATCACTCTTATGCCAAACTGCCATCATCACCAAAGATGTCCAGTGGGCAGAGAGTTTTACAAGTGATTAGAAGAATTTTCAACCTGGAACCAGTGCCCAACCCTGGTGAGCTGGCACCCTCAGTGGCTGAGAACATCCTATAGGTGCCCATGAAAAGTTTTCATTCCTCTCCAGAAAGCATAGCTCCAACTCCTGTGGAAATCTGTCCAAATGTACTGTAGAACAATGCTTCGCAAGCTTAAACTGTGCATAAGCATCTCTTGGAGAGCTTTTTAAAAAAAATACAGACACCTGTGCCCTCCACTCAAAGACTCTGATTCAGTAGGTCTGGAGTGGGGCCTGAGACTCTGCATTTCTAGTGAACAACCAGAGGATGCTGACACTGCCAATCATGGACCACACTTTCAAGTCCAAGTGATGGTGCCCTGTTCTCCAAGTCCCCGTTCTCCAAGCCCACAAGTGGCCTTGAGACCCAAGAAGTGATTCCAAGGCTCAGAGAGACTCCCCAAAGCTATGGAATCTATGTCACATAGCAAAAAGAAATGGGCTGAATTCGTTGACCATTTTGGGGATAAAATTCAAACTTCTTTCTGTGCCCTCAAAGGCCCTACATAATCCGATCACTTTCTACTTCTCTGATGTGACCTCAAACTACCAATCCAACCGCTAACTACAACCAATGCAGATATGGTGGCCTAGAGAGTGGCTTTCCTTCTGTTTCAACAAGGCCAAGTGTCTTCCTGCCTCAGGGCTGGTGCATTTGCTATACCAGCTTCCCAGGATGGCATGATCCTATTCCTTACACAACTGGCTGCTTTTCATCACTGGGTCTTAGGGACAAAGGCCACTTCAAGAAGCCTGACCTGCCTACCGACTTAAGCTAGGTTCCCAGTTACTCTCCATTATATCATCCTATTTGCTTACTTCAGAGCTCCTGTCATAATCCATAAACTTTCCCATTTATTCACTTGTCTTTTCCACTAGAATATAAGATCAGTGAGAGAAAGGAACTCTGTTTTGTTCTTCAGTATACTCCAAAACTTAAGAAAAATGCCCAGCTCATAGAAGGCACTCAGTATAAATATTTTGAATCAACAATTGAAAGAATTCTCCAGCATCCTCTAAAAATATAATTGCCATTTGCTGAAAACTTACTATGTACTGGATATCATTTTATGTACTTTGCAACAGTTATTTCATTTCATTCTATTCTGACGACAAAGTTCCTAGTAGATACTATTACCATAAGCTCAATATATAGATTTTTCAAAACTGAGGCACATAGAGTTTTAGTAGTTGGGGTCTATAAAGCTTGGACTTGTAGGAATGCCATCCTTTTCCTCCCACACTAATACAAAAATCTGGAGTGCCTATCCTGTGCTAGACAGATACCCTTCTAACTCAGGCTTGCTCAAGCGAGTTTTGGCTATGAGGCCTTGTAGAAGACATTTACCCTTTGTGGATCTAAGCTTCCTTTTCCATACAAGGAAAGCTAAGGCACCCTGCACTGACCAGGCAGATGAAAGCAAGCCAGCAAAGCAGGCCGGGGTAAGGTAACAGGGAGAGTGAGAAATGTGGCAAGCTGGAAAACCCCCACATTCTCAGCAAAAGGTGCAACCCCTGCATGTCACTCACCAATTATTGCCACGTATGAACGCAAACTCACAGCTTCAAGAGCTTTCAATTCTACAAATGAATATGATAATCCAGATTTTTGTTTAGTGACATTTCATAACTTCTCAAAGATGGCAAATAACTTTTTAATAGTTTACATTACAAAAACCAAACAGAAAACTTGAAACCACTGTAGCAAATGATTGCTGAGGTCAATCCATGTGTCCAGTTTTGTGATTCTAGAGTGATTCAGAAACAGGGAGAAGCTGTATGAATGAACACAGAAAAACACAGTAGGTATCTATGCAGATAAGGACTTTCTAGAGGAATTAATTATCTTGAGCAAGTTTTGGAAGGAATTGAAAGATTGGGTGGAAAAAACATTCTACAGGGTCACAACAGCACACTGAGAGGCTTGGGGGTGGGTAGCAGGCAAGTCACCAGTAAATGGCACTTTCTACCTTAGACACTTTTAAAAGAAAAGAACAAAGAACACCAGTGCGGGGAGGGAGAGAGCACGTGGAAGGTTTCATGTAGTTTCATTTTCATTCCATATTGGAGTAGCGGCAGGTTTCTCGCTAAGACAGACACTGGTCAAACAATGCCTAAGAATACGAACAGTAGTGCTGTCTTGCTTGACTTCTAATACATTAAAGTAACCAGGCATATCCAAAACTAAAGGACGAATCACCACTATGGTTTGTGGAAATTTTGTTTTTGTTTTTGTGTGTGTATTTTGTTAAGAATCCAACAGACACAGGACTGAATTCCAGCTTCATGCAGCTCTATGATAAACAAAATACTTAACTGCTCTGAGCTCTAGAAATGAAAAATACAGCAACTGAAATAAAGAAAACACACAAGAGGAGAAGACATCCAAAAACTTACACGGAGCACAGCCCAGAGGCAAAAACAGAAAAACAACCAAAAACCTGTCTACCTAGAATTGTATACCCAGAAAAACTATCTCTCAAAAATGAGAGTAAAATTAGAGCTTTTCAGATAAACAGAAGTTTATCGTGTCCCTAAAAAAAAAATTCTAAGATTTATTTCAGGCCAAGAGAAAACAATTTCAGGCTGAAAGTTCTCTGGAGAAAGTAGGGAAGAGTCAAAATAACGGGGGAAACTGAGTAAATGAAAAGTAAATGCATAAT
Source organism: Indri indri (assembly GCA_004363605.1). Lineage (NCBI taxonomy): Eukaryota > Metazoa > Chordata > Mammalia > Primates > Indriidae > Indri > Indri indri. The sequence goes on from RJWJ010005922.1 coordinate 41,544, forward strand.
AAAACAATGCGTAAGTCTCAAAATTAAAAGAAAAAAAATCTGGCAGTACCATCACCTGCTTCCTACCCCAGCTCACTTATTTACACTGTAGCAATATCAGACTTGAGTGTGCAATTGGGGGACCAGCTCGAAATGCAGATTCCCACCCTCCAGAGATTCTTCATTAGGTTCCACGAATCTGCATTTCTACCAGATACCCCAAGTGACTCTGATGAAGATCTGAAGAGCACTGCATTGCTCTCTGACCACTTGAGGGTTATTTAGTGAGCACCCCCTGGGGTTCAGCCCCAGGGTGCCAGGCTTCAGCTGGAAAGCCAGCAAACCTTTGTTCTTTGCCACTTCACTACAGCCTCAGGAGCACCTTCGCCCAGGAGGTCAGCAGTAACCCTGCCTCAACCCTGCTAATCAAGAGCTGCAATAAATTAAAAGCCCATTAAAATATTTTAGAGAAAAGCCTAGAAGTACTGAAACATTAATTGTGCCATATTCAATCTGTTTTCCTAGACATTTGAAAAGCCAGATTACCATCCTGGGGGTCATTAGAAAGAATGAAGCTTTCTCCCATTTCAATTTACATATTTAAAAATGCATGCATTCTGGCAGTGGCTACTAAGTCCTTTCCAAAGCTTTCCAAGTCCTGTGGCTACTCCAAATGCCACAGTCTAGCCATGGAAAGAGAAGCTTGGAATGCCACCAGGGGCCTGCCTTGTTTTTTAAAGCAAAGGACCAAAATCCCAGGGCCTGTGGTTGCAAAACAGCTCCGGGAAAACAGGTAGAGGCAGCAACAAAACAACAGTGATGTTTTCTTGTTTTGTTCTCCCCTGTTTATTTTCCCTGAAGCAATCCCTGCTCGGTACAAAAGTCTGCAGGGAGCTGGAAAGAGCAGCTGTGGTTCCCTGAGGCCGGGACCTAGCAATCAAGTTGTTTACCAAACACTGCCAGGCACCAGAAAAACAACAACAGCACAGACAGCATTTGCATCTATTTTTCAAAAACAACCTCCCAAAGTCTGCTGCCTGCCATGGAACTTCTCTGCGCAGCTGAGAAAAGAACTTAGAAATTAAAGCAATAAACTGCACTGGATATTGGCCCCCATGGCCTAAATGGAATCTATGACTGTATTTCTATTGAAAAATGCCTATCCTGAAAAAGGAGGACCGAGGGTCTGCAGAATTTCAAGCAGTGGATTGATACAGACAATGTGCTGATCACGGGCATTTAGGAGCATCCTAATAGTGGCCATCCTAGCAAACTGACATCAGTTGCTGAGCCTCCAGCACCTCACAGACGTCTTTGGGCAAACACCAGAATCTCCTGGAGGGTTTATAAAACAGACTGCTGAGCCCCTCCTTCAGTATCTCATCCTGCATGTCAAAGGCAGGGCCTGAGAATTTCTCACAAGTTCCCAGGTGATGCTAGTGCTACTGGTTAGTTCCAGGCACCACACTTTGAGAACCCCTGCTCCAAAGCTAGATGCTTTCTAGCCATCCTGAAGCTCTGGGAGCAAGTTCCCCACCTTGACCTCTCCCCGGGTGACCTGGGTGAGTGTAGCAGTAAACGTGCATAGCAGTTCCCTGAACAACACGCATTGGCTGGTTTTCCATTTGCTTCTCCAGATGCTCCGCCCACCATCTCCCACCCTGCTCCATGTCCTGAAAGGCTGCTTTCAGGCTTCCAGTTGTTTTCAACCAATTGGGGGGTGGGGGGGGGCGGAGCGGGCTCACTGCAGGAGGCCAGAGAAGACAGGGTATTCATTCCTCCCGGGTCCCACCCCACCAGGCACTGCAGGTCAGCATTCCAGGTTGACCCAGTCAAACTAGTCACAGCTCCTGCCAGGCAGCTCTCTCTTCACACTTCTCTCTCCAGGTCCACTCACCCCTATCCTCCCTCCTCTTGTCCCTCCAGGCCTAGGAGAAGCAAAAGCCAACTATTTCAGGCAGGAAGGAACCCTGATACAAAAGTCAAATACAATGTGGTGTCCACTAGATCTCCCTTGGTTTAAGAATGATAAGTCTGGAATTTTATATACACATATAACATAAAGATATGTATATATGTGTGTGTGTAAACACACAAACACAAATGTATATATGTACATATGAATATCTAGACATATACATACATACATCTTTACAGATTTTTTTCTAAATACGGCTGAATCAGATTGGTCAGAAGACCTGGGAGTCCCACAGCCAAGGCCATCTCGTGGGGTTTGCACAGATGTTCCTTCTGGTCCCACGTGCCAGAGGAAGAGTGGGCCCACTTTGTCTAATCAGTTATACAACCTGATAGGAAGAAGTGCATTTGTGAGCTTCAATCCTTCTCTAATTTACTAACTTAGTTTCCTTTGTTGCAAATGGCACCAAAATAGAAAGGGAACAGAAGTGGGTGGAGCAGGCTCCATCACCAACTCCTGTGAATAACTTTCTGACAACGCTGAACCCAGTTCAAAAAGCACATCAGCAGCAAAAAAAAGGTATGTGTTGTCAGTTCATAAATAAAATGCCAATCTGCCTCAATTCATCAGGCTAGGAAAAGAAGAACAAATAATACTCGTCTTTAAAATAATAATAATAATAACAGGTACTCAAATGTACCCTAAATAAGTATCTGTCTTTCCAGCTAAGTTCTAGGGTTCTAGTAAAAACATTCACCACATTTAACCGAACGGGTCACTACGCCAGCCTCGTGGCTTGGGCAAGCCCACTTAACTTGGTTTCAATGATGTTCCCTGGAACTAATCGCTATAACTAAGTTTTCACTAGCAAGATTTCTTTCAACTCACTAGAGGACTTATTGGTATCTATGCTCAAAAACAAGTTTTCAAGTAAACCTGCTAGACTAATTAGAACACATGGGGAATACGGTTTCTATGTAATTACCTTTCCAGCTCTGAGGCTCAACCAGAAACCTCCTTGGTTTGTTTGTTTATCATTCTCCTTTTCACTAACAATCTTCTGAGCGTTCCACTTGCAACTCGCAGGCTGGTGAGTTCTTCCTACAGCATCTGTCTGCACTGCTCTATGCTCCCCCTATGTCCAAACTTAACTATCACTGTTGACGGACTAAACTGCCACCCCACTCTGTGTCATCACTTCCCCTCTTCAGGGATGAGATCGACCACCACAGTGTCCCCTTACCGACATCCCAGAATCCCTCTCCCGTGTTGAGCAAACCACTCCTCCTTCCCTGGGCCCCATGCTCACCTCTCTCCAAGGCCTTCTACCACCAACATCTGGAAGAATGGAGACATGTGCTTGTTATCCTTAAAAAGATGCCCCTCTCTCCTTTTCCAGAAGCCACTCACTCCACACTCCTTGACTTCAGGCAAATAAGGAGGAAAGAGAAGGCCTCTCTAATTCCTGTTAGAGCCTAATTGTTGCTGTGCTAACACAGCCCACCGTGCCTGTCACTTCCCCCAAGGAAAATACCATCACCCTCCTCCACTATGACTCAGGATCCTTCCCTTTCCATGGTCACATGCAAGGGAACCACTGCTCCCAGCCCAGCCACGTGACTTTTACTTCCAAATGTCAAGGATGCCCTTCTACACCTTTCTCAGGTATCTTAGTACAGGTTGAGCATCGCTAATGGAAAAATCCAAACTCCAAAATGCTCCAAAATCTGAAACTTTCTGAGCACCAACAGGATCACTCAAAGGAAATGCTCACTGAAACACTTCAGATTTCAGATTTCTGGATTTGGGTTGCTTAACTGGTAAGCATATATAATGCAAATATTTCAAAATAAAAAAAAAATTAAAAAACTCGGAAATACTCTGGTCCTAAGCACTTTGGATGAGAGATACTCAACTTGTATCTGGTTCACAATTTCTGTCTAGATCCTTTCAGTGTGAGCACTTCTATCAACCTTAGTAGCTATGAAGATGGTCCTTCCAACAGCCTGTCCAAGGCTTACGGCAGGGCTGTTAGTGATAAAGCACTCAAAAAATTATTTGTTGTTGTTTTTGGAGACAGGGTCTCGCTCTGTCACTCAGGCTGGAGTGCAGTGGCATAATCATAGCTCACTGCAGCCTTAACTCCTGGGCTCAAACTATCCTCCTGCCTCAGCCTCCCAAGTAGCCGGGACTACAGGTGCATGCCACCACTCCTGGCTAATTTTTTTATTTTTTGTAGAGATGGGGTCTCGATATGTTGCCTAGGCTGGTCTCAAACTCTTAGCCTCAAGTGATCCTCCTGCTTCAGCCTCCCAAGAAGTTGGGATTACAGGTATGAACCACCATGGCTGGCCTAAAAGTATTCATTGACTGAGTAAATACATGCCTGTTTTATCTTAACTCCCATAATCCTAGAAGATTCTAGTCCACTCGAGAAGCAGTACAGTGCCAAAGCTAAGAACACAGGCTACAGAACTGACTTCCTGGGTTCAATCTTAGCTCTGCCCCATTCTAGCTACTCTTGACCAATTCCTCCATATGTGAAAATTGGGTTAATATTTGTCCATACACAGTACGGACCTAATAAATGTTAATTGCTACTACTTCCTCTATGCCTCAGAGCATGGCCAAAACATGTATATCAGCATAACTTAGAACTGCTCCACCTTTAAGACCTTGAATTCTGAAATTCCCTCCTGAATAAGAACCTCCCATGGAGCTACCTCTTGCTGGGACATTTCTCTTGAACTTGCTCCTGGACTATACCAAGACATGCCACTACTATCTTGAACCAAGATCTCCTTCCTGCGCATACAATCCACCTTTCGTTTTTTGAATTCCATCTCTTTTATATCATCTAAGACTCACTTTGTGGTGCCCAGGACCCTGAAAACCCCTGCATCACTCAGGATGTCTTTGTCTTTTCTACCGACTTCCCATTCTAGCTATTTGTTTCCTTCACCAGAGTGAGGTTGGTGAGGCAGAGGCTGGGTGTGACACATGTTGATATCCTAGACACTGACAGTACAGTGCCTGGGACACAGGAGGTCATTGGGTGTGATGCTAATCTGGGGCTCTCTCAGGAAGCCAGGAAGAGTCCTCCTAAGCCTGCTTGGCCCCCTATCTATGACGGGTTCTATTTAAGAATCATGGGAATTCCAGAATCACTTTCACAAATGCATTCCACTCATGGTTCAATTCAATGGCAAAAAATACAAAACTTCCATTCCCACCAGCAAACTGGGTCTAAGCTAACCAAGCAGGGCTTACATAGGCGCCTGCTAGCAGAGCAAGTGGTGTCGCAGTCCCTGAGGACCAGGGGAGCCTCAGCCTTTCCCTGGAAGACGGTCAAGGGAACAGATAGCTGGCTGCCATCTGAGCTCTTTATAAGGCGTCTGTGGTAAACATGTTTACTTTCTTGTGATTGGCTGGGCTTATCAAGTATTTTGTTTTGAGTCTTGCTCTGTAAACATGTTTACTTTTGAGGGGAGAGCTTTTTTTGATAGCTAGCGCACTTGTTTTTCACACTTTTAAATTCAAAACATATTCTTCACAGCCTGTGGTAAACAACTCAAGGTGGTAAACAAATTATGTTATTTCATCTTCACACTGGAGAGGTGATCCCTATGTATCTCTTCAAAGTTTTGAACCAGGTTGCAGGTAACCAAGGCTCTCTACGGGATGAGAACAAGAATCGAAGTCATAGTGATGATGTTAGTAAAAAGAAAAAAATTACAGTGGTGGGTCCTGCAGAAGGTGAGTATCCAACCCAAGCCTCAGTTTCCCCAGTGGGAACATTCTACAAGAAGCCAGACACAGGACGCCAGAGGTAGTCTTGTAAATTGACAAGATCTGTACTTTCTGTGAAAAGTTAAGATTACATAACCAGCATACATAACAGCTGATATGGGAGGAAAACTAAAGCAACGTTTCAAAGAATGAAGAAACCAACTAGGTCACAATATTAATTGCAATTCTTTTGAGATCTGCTTTCTGTGATGATTTTTGCCTGCTTTACAATTAGAAAAAAAGTAGTGACTTTGAAGGTAAAAACAGAAAGCCCTTCTTCATTATTGGAAAAGGAGGAAAATAACAAAGACTTCAGAGAAGGAATAAAAAGGAAAGTATCTCCTGAGAAAACCAACAGTCTTGATGTGCTGTTTGCATAGAGTCACCAGAAAAGTTACTCTGTGGAGCTGAGTATGAAATCCCATCGCAGTAAAGTGTGGTCCATTGACCAAATAAAAAACTTCACATCCATCATGAATTGATTTTTTTGAGTGGTGAGAGGTGCAGATAACTGTTTCAGTCTTCTACATGTGGCTATCCAATTTTCCCAGCACCATTTATTGAATAAGGATTCTTTTCCCCAGTGTGTGTTTTGTCTGCTTTGTCAAAGATTAGATGGCTATATGAGGATGGTTTTATATCTGGGTTCTCTGTTCTGATCCATAAGTATGTCTCTATATTTGTGCCAGTATCATGTTGTTTTGGTTACTATAGCCTTGCAGTATAATTTGAAGTCTGGTAAAATAATTCTTCCCAATTTGTTCTTACTGCTTAAGGTTGCTTTGGCTATTCAGGGTCTTTTCTGGTTTTATACGAAACATTGAACTACTTTTCCTAGATCTGTGAAAACTGACGTTGATATTTTAATGGGGATCACATTGAATCTGTAGATCGCTTTGGACAGTATAGACAATGTGAAGATGTGGAATCAGTCCAAGTGCACACCAATACATGAATGGGTTAATAAAATATGGTATATGTATACTATGGAATACTACTCAGCCATAAAAAAAGGTGAACTAATACCTTTTGTAACAACCTGGATGGAACTGGAGACCATCCTTTTAAGTGAAGTTTCACAAGAATGGAAAACCAAACACCACATGTACTCACTATCAAATTGGAACTAATTGATCAACACCCATGTGCACATATGGCAGTAAAACTCAATGGAAACCAAGTAGGTGGGAGGGGGCAGTAGGAGACGGGTAAACTCACACCTAACGGGTACAATGCGTGCTATCTGGGAGATGGAGAGACTTCTAACTTTGACTCAAACTGCACAAAAACAAATCAAGTAACTGAAACTGTACCCCCATAATATTCCAAAATTTAAAAAAAAAGAAAAAAAGGATTTGTTCTGTAAAATTTGGATTCAGTCAAAAGGCCACACTCAAGGATCCAGAACGCCACATGTGGCCCCAAGGCTGCAGCTTCCCCACCCCTATTTCCCTCTGTCCCAATATCCCCCTAGGAACAAAAGCTGTCTTACCATAGGCCTTTGAGGTTAATTACAAATTACTAGGAATAAAAATAGAAGCCAAATTCTTTGCTAAAACAAATAATACCCTCAACCCCCAAGTTAAAAAAACAAAACAAAATTAGGGTAGTGGTACCACACTATGATAAACATTCTCAATGACTGAGCACTGTTATTTCAACGTGTATGATGCTGTAGGGAGGGGATGATGTTAGAAGGTATAGTAACCCCATATAGTCCCGTATCCCTCAGTCGGGATGGATAATGACCAGAACATACAGACATCACAGTACAAACGTAACAAATGACTTGTTTCCTAAGGATACTTGCTTCAGGGATACAAGGACAGAGGGTTAGGAGAAAGAGCCAATGGCGTGTGGAGGTAGTCACCATTCCTGACTTTCAGATTGTCTCTCCTGTCAAGGAAGGGGAACCAAAATGGTTTCCACGTAGTTTTAGCAGAAGGGCAACCAGGCTCAGAGGGGTGGGTACACATGACAAATTAGCGAAAAGATCAAACTTATCCTAGCTTTGTCAACACCATTTAGACCTTTTGCAAGTCAGTGAGCTTCTCAGAGCCTGGGTTTCCCTTCCTATAAAATGACAGCTCTGAATGCCATCTTTCTGAACAATACTATGTTACAATTTCATGGCTCAAATCGAAAAACACACTTCAGGGGATAACCAAGAATTCCAGGCTACACAATCCAATCAATGCAATACTTGGAGTGCTCTCGAAAAACCCACAAAGGAATCCAAGCTCCCACAACTTAAAAGGAGCAGAGATGAAATTTCAAAGTAATGTGATGTTGGCCAGTGCCTAGTCATCAAGCACACCCCAGCCTTAGCTGTCTGAGCAGACAGGTGACTCAGCTGGGAAAGGGCTCCCCAGCCAGCCATGGGCATCTGACCCACTGCCTCAAACTAATTTTTCTTCAATGTTTAAAACCAAAAAAGTAAATGACTAATTGAATGACTGAAGAATAACTTCCAGACAATTCTTACGAAGTCAAAAAGTAAAACAAACAAAAAACCCCCAAAACTTAAGCACAACGGTAAGTAGATAAGAAGAAAACAATCGAGCTCAGAGCTGTCTGTCTAATGGCTACATTTCCTCCTGAGAAAGGAAGAGTGGATGTTCCAGGGTGTGGAATGACGTGGTTTGGAAATGTCTCCAGGAGCCAAGGGAAGAGCTGATGATTAGGACAATATCATCAAGGAAGAGTGTCAGAGAGACAAAGTGGTGAAACGTCTGTTCCAAATATGAGACAGAAAAGGAACACGCTGGTCTTTCTCCCTGGTGTTCACAGAGTAGTAGGATTTTTGGATACACTCCTGAGCACATCCAGTTGTAAGACCAACTGACACATATGAAGCCCTTAGCGTACTGCTTGCAGGGTACTCTGTAGGTAGCATTTTCATCCCTCCTCTTACTACTAAGCCTTACAACAGTGGCAACAAGCAAATACTATCATCTCACAGATGAGGAAACTGAGGCTGGAGCAGTGAAGTCCTTTATTCAGGACCACAATTAGTAAGTGACAGAGCCACATCTATCTGAAACCCAAGTGTCCTCCCTTAACCGCTACCAAAGACTCCTGAGCACTATTTTTCCAACAGCTCAAATGGGGAAAGTAAAAACACGTCGAAAGGCTCCCAAGGTAAAGCCAAACTGGGAATACAAGGGTTATGATTCTATTTGAAGTTCCACGTCGCCTCCCATCATCTAAATCTCTTGCCTTCTTGCTTGAAGTGAGGCATATCCTGGAAGTAGGAAAGCAAGGAGCCGTCACCCCCGGGAGTGCAGCCTGGAAGTGACACGGGACCTCTCCCGTGAGAAAGGAGACAGAGGGGTCTGTGACAGCAGGTGAGGAATGCACTCAAACCTCAAGGCAGTCTGCGCAGGAGGGATGCTTCTCACTCCTCTCTGGGTCTCCTCTCGATTCTCCCATTTCCTTCTGATTCCAACACATGGGCACCATCCCTCCTTCCTCTGCTACTTCCTCCCCTCCATGAATGTCACCTGTCTAAGGTCTAAAGGATGAGATTACCACTTCCACCCGGAAGCCTCTCGAATGCAATTAAATCAAACATTTATTGATGCACGGCAGTACACACGCAGAGGGTTGAGGTGGCGGATACCCGGGCACAGTCTGCTTCTCAGCACGAGAAGTTAAATAACAATGCACGATTTAAATAACATTTCAAGACAACAATAAGAGCCATGTCACAGGGAGTACATGATTAATTGCCAGATGAATTCTACAGACAATAATTGCTGCAAAGTTCAAAAGGAGGGAGCAATCGCTTTCAACAAATATACCCCAGGTTGCAAACTCTCCACTGAATTCTAGTTCCCAGTCTGCTTTGGCAGAGAGGATTGGGATTTGGCTGCCTGGGGTCTGATCCTGGCTGGGCCACCTCTGGGCCAAGACATTCAAGCTCTCTGGGCCTCCGTTTCATCAGCTATAAAATGGAGGGAGTGACAGTTCCTTTTACATCAGGGAGTGGTTTGAAGACTAAGTGGGATAGCTCATGTAAACCTTAGAGCAGTGTAAGCGGCGCCGTTACATCTGCTATCACATGGCACAGTATCTTCCCTCCTAATCCTTGCACACTCCCTACACCGGCTCCCCTGCTCACCCTCCTGTGCCTGCCGAAGTCCTGGGTCTTCTTTTCCAACTAGCCAGTAACTTTGCCAGGGGTTCCAAGCTTCCCTTTCCCCAATACCACCAGCTACCATGTCCGCCTCTGGCTCAGTCTCCGTGAATCCTGGGACAAGAGCAGGACCTGAGACTCAGGGCACCTGGCTTCAGCTCCCAGCTCTGCCATAGAGTAGCCTTGTGATTCTGCCCAACTTAACATAACTTCTCTAAACCTCCATTTCTGCATCTGTAAAATGGGGCTAATGAGAGTCCCTACCTCAAAATGCTGCTGAAAGATTAAATGACCCAATTAGAGAGCACTGTGCACAATGCCTTGCCAACAGTAAGGACTGCATATCCGAGAGCTGCTGTTCTCATCTTTGCTTGGACCACACAATTAATTGAACATCAGTGTTCCCAACTGACCTCCCTCTCCTCTCAAATCTGAGAGTTGCTGCTAGGCCTTCATGATACCAGAAGTGGGTCAGCGACCCATGGAGCATAATTATCGCAGTTCTCTTTTGTCCCATCCATCTAATATTACATCAAAGTTTCACAAACAGAAATGGGTACTCTCAGACACGACCAGGGAAAGGGTAAAGTGACACCACCTTTCTCAGGTGACTTGGCACTGCTTCAACAGACTTAAAGCCATGCATTCCTGTTCAACCCTTCCTCTTTGTAATGGATCCCAACACAATGGTAATCACTGGGGAAAATTCAGCTACAAGGTTTCAAAGAAATACATCACACCATTATCTACAGAATATAGAAACTGAGAAAAATAAATGTCAGCTAAAAGCTAAATACATTATGATTCATACAGATAATGAAATACTATGCAGCCATTAAAAAGTACTGTAAAAATCAACAAGGGCGTAGAAGGAAACATGATCCCCAAATCATACCTGTTCAACAAATGTTAGCTGAATGATATGTTGCTAAGTAATAAAAATGTGTTACAAAAATTGAGTCTTTTGAAAGTTTTGATTATTTATTGTGTGCCAGCTGTTACAAATGAGTACATTACATATACTAGGCTACAGCAAAACCCAATGAAGTTTCATTATCCCCATTTTAAAGACAGAAAATGGAGACAGAAAAATCAGTTAACTTGCCAAAAGTCACACCACTAATAGGTAGGAAACAAGGATTCAAACTCAAGTCTTAATCCAAATCTCTTGCTCTTTTCTTTTTTTTTTTGAGAGAGTGAGTCTCACTCTGTTGCCTGGGCTAGAGTGCCATAGCATCAGCCTAGCTCACAGCAACCTCCAATTCCTGGGCTCAAGTGATCCTCCTGCCTCAGTCTCCCGAGTAGCTGGGACTACAGGCATACACCACAATGCCTGGCTAATTTTTCTATTTTCAGTAGAGATGGGGTCTCACTCTTGCTCAGGCTGGTCTCAAACTCCTGACCTCAAGTGATCCTCTAGCCTCGGCCTCCCAGAGTGCTAGGATTACAGGTGTGAGCCGCCTCACCTGGACTCCTCTTGCTCTTTTCTAACTAATGCTACTGCTTATAAAGGTATTAGGACATTTATAGTTACAATAAGTATATTTCCATAAGAAAAACCAGACTAGAAAAGCAGACAGAAAAATAATAGAAGTCATTCTTTCTATAGGGTGAGACTACAGATGAATTTATTTATTTATTTATACTTTTAGAGACAGGGTCTCGATCTGTCACTCAGGCTAGAGTGCAGTGGCATGCTCACAGCACCCTTTAACTCCTGGGCTCAAGCAAAACAATCTTTCTGCCTCAGCCTCCCAAGCAGCTGAACCAACAATAGGTGTGCACCACCACATTCAGCTATCTTTTTTATTTTTTTGTAGAGATGAGATCTTTCTGTTGCCCAGGCTGGTCTTGAACTTCTGGCCTCAAGTGATTGTCCAGCCTCGGCCCCTCAAAGTGCTGGAACTACAGGTGTAAGCCACTGTGCCCAGGCCCTATAGATAATTTTTATTTATTCAAGCTTTGATTTAGTTTTTAAATTCTTGGTATTTATCATAAATCACTTTTGTAGTAAGGGGAGAGAAGGACAGTTTTTTTCTGTTTTAAAAGCCCAAATGTCAGCTGCCCTCATTCCCCTGGCTGTGACAGATGCGAATGCTGGCCAGGTCCTGGGCTTTTGGGGGAAAGCCAGGTGCTTGGGTCAGATCACCTGGGTGTGGACCACTCTGGAGTTCTGGGGAAGCTGCTTAGGGACAGCGTGAGTTTGAAATAGGCAGGTATGCACAGGGCTTTGATCAGGGCTCATACACATTGAGTGCTTTGTAATATCAGTGATTATTATTACTAGTGACATTTTCACCATACTCAATACACTCTACAGCTTCTCTCTGGAGATGGGACCAAAATGTGGTCTAAGACAATGTGTTCCAGTATCTTTTAACCAGTCATCATAATAGATCCTACAACCATTCCTCCTTAACCCCCAATCTCCCAAGGGCTGGCAAAGCAACAAGCTGGGCAGGTTTGGAGAGTGATACCTGGCTTTGAATCCCGGCTTCTACTCTGGCTGACTCTGCAATCACATGGATGTCACTTAACCTCCTCGCCTCAGTTTCCTCACTTACAAGATGGAGATAACAATGCTCCCACCTCATAGGACTGTGGTGAGGACTGAAAGAGATAATGCACTCACGGCCCTTGGCACTGCACCCAGCCCACCGTGACTTCTCAACAAGCATTATCCACAGTGCTGACTTCAGCATCTGCTAATGTGGCTTTTGTCCATCTTTACAGGTTTTCTTCCCTGGAACAGCTTTCTTGCCATCATTTTCCATATTTAAACATTGTACTATAAAACAGAATAGATGTTTTCAAATGACGCACGCCCTTGTGTAGATTCTGACGTGCTGCTGTATTAGTTTGCTGGGGCTGTCAGAACAAAGTGCCACAGACTGAGCCACTTCCACAACGGAAATTTATTTTCTCAGAGGCTAGCAGTCCAAGATCAAGGTGGCAGGGTTGGTTTCTTCTGAGGCCTCTTCTTGGCCTTCTTCCCCCTGTGCTGTCACACGGTCTTCCCTCTGTGTGGGTTTGTGTCTCTTCTTAGAAGGTCACCAGGTGCCTGGGATTAGGGCTTGCCCTAGTGACCTGCCTCATTGTAATTTAATTATCACTGTATAGTTCCTATCTCCAAATATAGCCATAGTCCAAGGTACTAGGGGTTAGCACCCCACCATAGGAATGGGCGCAGGGGTGTGCAGAGTTCAACCCATAACAGCTTCTCACCTCCTGGAAGAACAGGAGGAGACTCCAAATTAAGAATCAGCTGATCCTGGGTTTTGGCAACCTGAGCCGGTCCAGTTCCTAAGGAAGATGAACACACACGGGTGCAGCAACATGGAAGAGCTTCCTTCTACACACCCACGTGTACCTCCCCACTAGTGTTTTAGGTGACACCCCACTCCTCCCAGCCCCCAGATCCACAGAGAGAGCTGACACCTACCAAGTGAAATGTTCAACAAAAGCTTTGGCCAATTGGGTCAGCAGACCCAGCCACTGCTCACGTTTATGTTTGTAAAAAGTCAGGATGGAAAGTGTTCATTCCTGGCATAGACTCCCCAATCTGGGCTCATAAACATAAATCAAAGTTGAAGGTCATTTTTAAAAATCAGTACATACACCTCATTAAAACAAATTTTCTTAAAAAAAAAAAAAACCCCGAGTTTCTCAAACCATGGCATATAATTTACAAAGTGCAAATGTCTGAGATACATGTGCTAAATTTAAAGAAACAACTATTATTAAACACCCCATTATGTAAGGCAGTGAAATATATTTGCACTCTGTACATCCGTTATAATATTTCAACTGAGCCTCACAATGTTTGGCAGTTCTTTCCTTCGGTGATAATAAAAGGCTTTTCTTTCCATTAAATATCTAAATTAAGTCAAATAGTGTATGTTAAATAAGCCCATAAGTCCTTTTGTATGATGCAATGAAGTCTTGAAATGCTTATCTACTGAGCACTCTGGCTTAAAGCTGGCGGTTTATGTCCCCTGCAGAGCCCCGGGACCCTGCTGGCTTGGCCAGACTGTGAAAATAAGCTTCAAATGACCAAACGCAACTGCAACTTTAAAAGTAGGAACCAGACCAGACACAACAAACCACAGTGTAGTCAGCCTCACTTGTCATAATTCATGTGTGTGGAATTCAACTGTAAAAGCATTCACAGAGTGCTAAATTTCCTCCGTTGGGGCATTCCATGTGGAATGTCAGATTTTGAAAAGCTGCTGATAAACCACTCCTGATTACAAGTCTACACGTTGTAGCATTAACCAAAAAAATATTTATCCCAACCCCAAAACAGCTTTGTCTGTGCCGTCGAACCCTAAACAATTCGGGCAACCACCAATAGTTTTGAACACCCAGGTTACAAAAACACGCACTCGACTGGTGGCCCCTGTACTGACGTTAGGTTCCTCTTTGGTTTTTCTTTCCACTTCCATTTCTACATTATTCTCCATTTTGATGGCCTACATAATGATCACTTATAGCAATCTTTTTTTGAAAAACAATCTCATCATGGTTCAATGACTCAGAAATATAACTTACAGATTTTTAAAAGAGAAACTTGAATGGATAAATATATTCATGTGTAGATTTCAAGCCATGCATGTATATATAGATGTAAACACATGAAAATGTAATAATCCAATTAGCACATCTTTTTTAGAAACTAAATTCATCTTAACAAAACTGGCCTGAGCCTCAGGTAGGAACCGAGGGGAACTGCCAGCGTTGACAGCGACAATAATAGCTGCCATTTGGTCAGCATTTACCATGTGCCAAGCACAGTGCTCAGCCCTAGACATACACGTTTTCCTTTCGCTCCCCACAACAATGCTCTCATGTAGGAACGTATCTTTTACAAATGAGGAAACTGCGCCTCCGAGATGTTAAGTCACCTGCTCAAGGTCACATAGCAACTATGTGGGGGAACCAGGAGTTGAACCTGGTTCAAATTGTGCTATATTGCCTCCCAGTGGTGCCTGAGATACAGAATACGGGGCCTGGCTAAGGGTAGGGTCATATACCTGGTCCCTGAGTGACCTCATATCCTGGCTAGGGACAAGTAGCACAGCCGAGGCCACTCCTCAGGAGAAGATCCAAGAGCAGACACACCCTAAGAGCAAGGCTAAAAACCAAAGGAGCCACATCCTGCCTCTCCCAGAGACACAGAGAGGAAGAAACCCCCATCTAAAAATTAATCCCTAACCTTTCCCCACCCAATTTTTTTTTTTTTAAACAGACAGGGTCTCACCATCTAGAATGGAGTGGTGTGATCAAAACTCACTGTAACCTCAAACTCGTGGGCTGAAGCGTCCTCCTTCCCACCTAAGCCTCCTGATAACTGGGATTATAGACTTGTGCCACCTCGCCTGGCATTTTTTTTTTAAATGTTTTGTAGAGATGGGGTCTTGCTATATTGCCCAGGCTAGTCTCAAACCCCTGGCCTCAAGCGATCCTCCCACCTCAGCTTCTCAAAGCACTGGGATTACAGGCATGAGCCACCGTGCCCAGCCATTTCCCCTACCTGTTACTACCTTATTGCCTTGTTACCAAAAGCATCACATGAATGTTCCTGAAGAGTCCTGTTGAAGACATTCAAGTAGCACATATTTAAGACAGAAAAGCAATAGTAGTCCTTTTCTTTCTAGAATGCAATCCAACTTTTCCTGGGCAATAAAAGATGGATAAAGGGATGAGAGAAGCAAAAGTGTTGGATTATCCACTTTCGAATGCCCAGTAGAGCAGAAAGAGAGCAGACAGGGAGTCAGCCAGCTCGGATTCCAGTTTCCACTCTGCCCCACACTCTGGTGCCCAGTTCCCTTTTCCACAGTGAGGGGCAAGGAAAGACAGTCTCCACATCTGTGTTTATCTCAGGCTTTCTGCGACTCTGAGCTTCCTCTGAGTGCACAGAACCAGCACTCGAGCCCCACACAGCTCAAGAGCAAATGCCTAACACCAAGGAAGCATCACCTTCAGGAGTTAAACTGAGCATCTCCCCAACAGGGAACACTCAGAATTAGCACACACATGAGGGTCTCTGAATAGCCAGTGGGTCAGTTTTAGGGTAATGTGAAAACAATCTGCTCTGGCAACACTTACCAGGTATTCCCAACTCCCCCGAACCCCCAGCCCAGCCCAAACCTCCTTCCTCAACCCCAGATGGGGGTATCTATCTGCCTCCATGGCCTGTCCTCTGGGACTAGACATCTCAGACTCACACGTCCAGACCGTGATCTTCCCCTAAAGCGAACCCTTGCCCACGTCCTTCTCCACTGCAGTCCATGGCATCTACATCCTTCTAGTCACACTCGGGCTGATGATCTTTGAGTCAATATTGACTCATATCTGGCTCTCAAACCCTACATCGATTCCATTAGGAAATCTCATGGAATCTGCATTCAGAACAGATCTAAAATGTAACCACTACTCCCCAACTTCATTACCAACTCTCTGGCCACGGCCATCATCATCTCTGCCCTGGATTACTACACGAGCTTCCCAACAGGTCTCCCTGCACCTTCTCGTACCCCACTTGTGGTCTATTCCCAACATAACGGCAAGAAGAATCCTCCACATTTAAATCAGATCAACACCTCCAATGGCACCAGGACACTGAAGCACAAGGTGTGAAAGCTGATATAGGAAATGGGTCATTCTTGTCAAACCCAACTAAATCAGAGTTAGGAGGCTGGGGGAAAAGCACTCAGGGCACATACTACTGCTCCGAGAATTTAATTCTCTGCCAGCCCAGCTGATGAAAATGCCTGCTGTAACCTTAAGACCAGTTTCCCCTAATAGCTGCTGAAATGACCTGCCACAACGCTACGGCTAGTTTTACCTATCACCATCACTCGATATTCAGAGCCTGTCAGCTCCCAAAAGCTTCTCTAGGGCCAACAGGTTTTCTCTCAAAACAATACATAACATTTCTCTTTCTAATAAATCTTTTAACCTTTCCTTTGTTCTTTGGACACACAAAGACCATCCCAGTCTGTGTGTATGCCCTGAACTGCAATTCTGAGATTCCCCAATAAGAAGTTTAATTTGGAGATCCATCTCTGTATTTTATTTTGACTTTGACAAAGGCAGGTCCTCTAATAGCGCGGCCCCAGTTAGCTCCCAGGGCCTGTCTCCCCCGACCACATGTGCCCCAGTTCACCTCCCATGGCCACGGCAGCCTCCTGATGTCCCTGAATCTTGCAGGATGTGTCCCCTAGGAAAGAGCCTTTGATTCACTCTTTCCTTTTCTGGAATGTCCTACAAGACCATCTGCCTCCCCTCCTTCGAGTCCTTGCTCGAGCAGCACCTTTAAAGACACCTACCTGGCCACGAGGCCTAAAGCGCAGACCACCCTCGCTCCACAGCACTGCCGACCCCTCCCTGCTGTCCCTTCCCTGGCACACACCTTCTGAGATGGTACATAATTCACTGATGATGTCTGTCTGCCTCCTCCTTTTCTCTCTCCCCAGAATATGAGCACCCACAGGGCCAGGATCTCTGTTTTGTTCATTGATTTATCCCACACGCCTGAATAGGGTCAGGGATGAAATAGGCACTTAGTAAATTTCTGTTGAATGAATGATTGAATGGATAAATGAATCCAGGAGTGGATGTTCTGAGAAGGCTCCCTCCCACATAGGGAAGGGCATGTCGTCTTCACCTCCCCAGGTACAAGGAGAAAAAACAGGCATGTCTATCCCCAGTGAATACCCAACACGTACACCGCAGTTCCGAGACCTGCACAAGGAGCAGACCCCGGTGAGCAACTCAACTCTCTTGTCGGCTGGGCCCAGGCACAGCCTCAGAATCCATCTCACTGGCACCACTCCCAGTTAGGGACTGAAACATCCTCCATCACCCTTCTTCCAACGTTCCTACTTGCTAACAAGATACCCAGCCCTAAGACAAGAAAAGCACAATTTAAAAAGTGCAAAACTGGCCGGGCATGGTGGCTCATGACGGTACTTCCAGCACTTTGGAAGGCGGAGGCAGAAAGATCACTTGAGGCCAGGAGTTTGAAACCAGCCAGGGAAACGAGCAAAACCCCATCTCCACAAAAAATTTAAAAAACAGCCGGGTGTGGTGGTGTGCACCTGTAGGCCCAGCTACTCAGAAGGCTGAGACGGGAGGATCACTTGAGCCCAGGAGTTCAAGGCTGCAGTGAGCTATGATCATGCCACAGCACCCCAGCCTGGGTGACAGCAAGACCCTGTCTCTAAAAAAACAAAAACAAGTGTAAAACTATTACTAAATTAAAATTAATTAGACTCACAGCAGTCAATTTCGAAAGAAAAATATAAACATTACTATATTTCTAGAAGTCAAAATTTTAATTCGACTGCATAAAGATAATCATGCTATCTGCTTTCAACTTTTATTTTAACTCAAAAAGTTTAGTTTGTGAAGTTTAGGACAAAGTACCATTCTCCTTGGTACAAACTGGCATATCTAGACCCTCTCATAACCATATCAGGCCCGTGATCCTGCCTTTCGACTAAATATATAACCACGGTTTTAGTATTCATGCCTCCTGCATCTAACCAAAATGCTTCGGAGACTGTGGTGTGGAAAGCTTCTATGCAGACCAGCAACCTCCGTTCTTTCTGAATCTGACGCTCACATTTCCAATGCTGTGTTACTTCTGCTTGTTGTTTTATACTCCGACGTGATTAAATTTAAAAGAAACGTTCGACTAAATGGTATACGCATTTCCCTTTGATCAAAATTTACACAGCAAAAAACCCTGCATATTTATACAGCTGAGCTCACCGCAAGTCATTGGAATCATGCTTGCAGGGTAACAGTCATTTTCAAGCTTTTATTAGTTACTATAATGATCGGAGACAGGGGTCATCAAAATGCCTTCGCCAGAGCCAATCTAACATTGCTGCGGAATCCCATTGTGAAATTAAAGAGGTCTAGGGAGAGAGGAGGAGGAGAAAGGGAGACTTTTGTGCTCTGTGGCTACAGAAGAGAAAAAAAGTAACACAGGAATGTAACACTGTGAAGAAAGCAGCACTTATCATAAATTATATCTAAGCCCACCTTTACTGGTTCAACACAAGCAAAAATATTTCTTCCACTACAGTGGTGAGACTCGGGGGTAGATTACTAAGGAAAGTTGCAAAAACAAAACAAAACAAAACAAAACAAAACAAAACAAAACCTCTCGTCTTTTTAAGGAAGGAACAGGGGTCAGAATACCCTCTGTCTCTGATATTTAGAAACTATTTTGTCTGCTGCCAAAAGAATGGATTAGAATAATGACCAGTGTAGTTCATTTGACTTTCTATGACAGGTTTTTGTTTAATCAAATGTTCATTAAATACAAACTTACACAAAAGACATGACAACTAAATATAATGCGTGATCGTGTATTGGGTCCTGGGCTGGGCAAAGTAACAGCCATAAAAGACTTCACGGGGACGCTGACAAAATCAGATGACAGTCTTGTATCGATGTTAAACCTCTGACTTGATCACTGTACCGTAGTTATGGAAGAGAATGGCCTTGTTAGGAAATAAATACACACGTAAGTATTTTATGGTGAAGGTGTTTAAGGTTTTAAACTTTCAAATGATTTAGGAAAATTATATGCAAACATACGTGTGTATGTGTTTATGTATGTATCTGAGAGTATGTCTGAGAAAGCGAGAGAGAGAGAGAGAGAGAGAGAGAGAGAATGATAAACATATGGAACTAAGTGTAATCAATCAGTAAATCTGGCTAAAAGGTACAGAGAATTCCTTGTGTCATTCTTGCACCTTTTGTAAAAATTTGAAATTATTTAAAAGAAAAAGGAGCTCGTATTTTGTATCCTAATTTCACTCCTAAAATATATTATTTTGGTTATTTTTTGAGAAAATGAAATAAGTTAACCAGAATAAGTTTCATTCACTCACTTAGCCACTCAACAAACATACTGTATATGAAGCACCTACCCAGTGCCAAGCATGTCTTGCTTGTCAGAGCTGCCTGCATGTGCTGTTTCACCCTGTGAATTTTAAATAGCTGCATTATGAGTATGAGAAAAACAAGGCTTTCCAATTGAGAAATGAAGTCAGCCACACTAGTCGGTCCTGTGAAAGTAACCCAATCTTTAATATAGAGCCTTAAGGAGTCAGAAAGGAAGAAGAAAATATTATGTCTTACTTTTGCTAAAGATATTAACCTACACTGAAGGTGATCCACTAAAACAAAACAAAACAACCAGACGTGGCTATGCAAAACACAGACAACAATCACAACACATCCATATAGATTCACAGCATCAAAGAGAAGGCAATAAGCAAATGCTTTCAAATGATGGAAATGCTGTCTAGTCATGTGCGACATGACTTAAATAAGTAACAATGCAAGAATGCATTTGTCTACCATTGCCCAGGGGTTTCTTGGGTTTAGCAGCCAAACTGGCAACAGGGATTATATTATCAAGTAGTATTCTATACCACTTTATTAACTGTCAGGGAAATGTCTATTATAATAATTGTCAGTGGAATGATGTTTATTTTACTACCACCACAGCAACTTGGCCAATCGAATCAAGATTTTTCCTCCAATCATTCCCAGAGAAGGGCCAGCATTCCATGAACACTGAACTGATGGTAACACTTCTCCTGTACCTTAAGAAGTCGTATGTCTGCACCAAAGACAAGAGAAAGCATTCTCTTTTGCCAAGTCCTGGCTCAGCAGGCTGCCTCGTTCAAACTCCAGCTCCTTCACTTAGCTACATTACCCGAGACAAGCTACTTCTCCCTCACAAGGCCTCAGTTTCCTCAACTGTAAGATGGGAAAACAACCTCATTGGGATATTGCACAGATAAAAGCAATTAGGTAAAGTGTTTAGAGTTAATGTTACCTGCATGGAATGATTATTTCATCTTACCCGAGTCACATTCCTCTGGTGTCTAAGCGTCAATATTCACTCTCCCCTAGACATACATCAGGTGCAGCGGATGGCACCCCAGATTTTAAGTCCACTCGGCAATTAGCTATTTAAGAAATGGTACAATAAGTACATTAGAGTAATAAATTCTCACCAGAGAAAAACTCTCAGCTTATCCTCTTAATGAACAACTGCTTGGGCTAACCAGAGAAAATCTTGCTGGACATTTTACAGTGTTTTTTGCATTTTATCTAAGCACATGCATCTCTCTAAGAACTCTAAGAAACTTAATTAATACAAACGGCCAGCTGGACCAGATGATCTCATCAGATCACCGGCAGCAGTAAGATTCCTTGACTCCAAATTTCTACCCTTGTTAGGCAAACAGAATCCTTCCACAGACGGGAAAACTCCAGCTCAAGGTCAGTCAACCGAAAACCTTCCCACTCCTGTTATTTGCTAAGAAATGTGAGAAATGCCATGAAAGAGAAGAATATACAGAAAACACTACCCCTGCCCTCTAGGGAATTACAATCTAGTTCCATAAGAGAGCATAAATTCACGAATAACGTTTGGGCCCCATTCTCCTCCTTTTTTGAATACTTTCACCTGTTTAAAGGGAATATTTGTGTATATGACATATACACTTCCGGGGCAGGTCCATAAAATCTTACTCATGTGATCCTCCTTGCTGTCTTCCCAAGTTGCGGGACTTGCAAACCGCACACAGAAGACGGCAGAGCCATACGATGGAAGGAGAAAGAGTGCCTGAATCAGTGCTCCCAAGAGAGGCTCTGTCAATTAGGAGAAAAAGGTCTGTTGGGTTCAAGACAATAAATATTTGTGGGCTTGTTACAGCAGCCAGCATTACCCTAACTATACACCCTCCATTCCTCTGTGACCTTATAATCAATTCTGTCAACATTTAATGAACTTCTACTAGATGCCACACGCTACACAAAGCGACAGCGGGCACAATGAGGAGAGAGAACTGGCAGAGTTTCTGCAAATAGGAAGGTGGCTACGCAACATGGGAGAAAAGAATGCATGAACAGATAGATACGTGAACTTCCTGGAAGGCTGGGATACCATGAGGGGCAAAACTTGTTCTTGAAGAGACTTTCCACAGTACAGCATCACAGAAAAGTAGCTTAGAGGTCACATTCAAGGCCTTATTTTCTGCCATGCAGATCAGCAGGTCTCGCCCTATCTTGGACGCCAAAGCACAGAGCCCCCTCACTTTCTGATAACTACGTCGGAATTCTCTTGGGAAGTCACAGACAGACCCTTTTAGAAGGCCCCATCTCTACTCACTCACTCATCCCTCCTTTCGGGTTATCCATCATTATTTTCCCATGGTTTCTCTGTAAATATAAATGCAACAGATATTGATATTTATAGAAGTTGGGATAACTTTAATTCTACCTTTTAGCTTAAAAAAAAATTGAAGATTCACAGTCTTTGGGATGCCTCAAAGAAATAAGCCAAAAGCCATTCCTCCCCCAATATGTAAAACCAAGAATGATATTGCGGAGTGAGTGCTTTAAACAATCGTTTTGTTCACTTGCTGCCGAATCCCTGCAAAGGTGCCGACCAGCTCCACTGGGATGTAAGCAAATGCTTTGTTCTCTCCAGAGTCCAAAACGTTTTCCCACAAATGCAGTGGCCAGGCCCTGCTGAATGCAATGCCCTCTGCACAGGGGCTGTGTTAAATGAGGCAAAACCATGTCGAACGTTCTTGGGACACCGTTTTCCGACTAAGAATCAAGTAGGTGGCCAATCTTTTGATTTAAAATTACAGTAGATAAACTTCTACCATCAAGTACAGAAAAAAAAAGAAAAAGAAGAAAAAGAGACGGGCAGCTGGACAGAAAGGAAGGAAGAAGAAAGGGCATGAGGACACACACACCATTCCCTGCTAAATCCAAGCTTCTCCCCAATCATCCTGGGACATTTCTTCACCTTATTATGAGTGTCTGAAACACAGAACATGTTCTCTGCTAACCTATAAATGAACTACTCAGACTTCTGTTTGCCTCATCAATTTCTACACCTTTTGGAAAAATAGATCATTTTACATTCCATTCCAATGATGGAAAAGAGTTCACATTTTTTAAAAACATATAACCATTTCTTAGCATATGTGCAGAATGACTTCCCAGCATGAAACTGGCTGACCCCTTTAAATGTTCTCATTCCAACTTCGAGGGAAAGCCCATCTTGTGTAACTCCATAGGAATCCTTACAGAATTATATCAGATGAGAACCACTTGGTGGCTGATTAGAAATAGTCCCCGTCTGTCACTGAGGTCAGATTTAAGGACATCTTTACAAGGATATAAGGGGGGCTTTTCCCCATATTTCCCAGAACAGCAACAAAATGCTATTCCAGGTGCCCTAAAAATGTCAGCATGAGACTGTCCTCAAGAAAACAGCTTCAGATCTAAAATGTTCTAGCAAAGGAATGAGTGAGTCAAGCATGCCCAAAATGCTGAGAACAGTGTGTATCAGAAACCTGTCGGTCTTCTGTCTCCGCTTAGCCTCTGGAAGCCAAAACAGGTTGGCATTGACAAGTCAATTGAAATCTCTGTGACATTTATTATTTTTTTCTCTAAAGCAACTCAGGTAAAGTCACAAGGCATAATCAGCAGTGACAGTTGCCATCTGAGAACAAAAGGATGACCTGACTCTCTGCCACCCACACCAAGCAGCACACATGCAAATGAAGAGGAGAGAGAGAAACACACCAGGTGAGAGAGGAGGACCATTTCCCTCCAGGCTTCCACCCAGGTCCACTTGGCAATCGCACAGCATGCACCCACTGTGTGCCAGGACTGTCGTCATCATGCGGAAGGTGCCACAGTCCAGGAGGATGGCAGAGAAGGACAAAGACGATTAAAGTCCAGGGAAATGAATGCTAGGTCAGGGTTGTCGGGGACATGACAGCAGCAGAGAAAGCCTCCTGAAGTGGATGGGCAGAGAGTACCAGGGAAGGCTACTCGGATACCTGATACCTAAACTATAACCTGAAACAAAAATAGGAAGGGGACGGAGGGCAGAGGCTCTGTTCTAGGCCTAACACAGCAAATCAATGACCCAAGAGCCAAATGTGGTCCAAAGATGTGTTTTGCTTGGGCCAGACTAGATAGACTTTGTTTTTATTCCGCTCCCAACACT
>RJWJ010005923.1:0-65381 GCA_004363605.1 Indri indri
GGCCTAATTTACTGTTTCACATGAATAGCTAATTAGAATAGTCCGCCCTTTCCTCCACTGATTCGTGAAGCTTCCTCTGGCATAGACACTGCTTCTATTTTTGGATTTGTTTATCTCTTCCATTGAGCTATTTATTCACCACACTGATTTATCTCAATAAGTTTAATATTTAGTAGGATGAAGCTCTCTTTTCTTCTTCTTCTTCTTTTTCAAAATCTTGCTTTTTACTTTTGTTTCTCCTCTTCCACATGTGTTTTAGGATCCACTTTCAAGTTCAGTGAAAATACTTGTTGGGATTTTGATTGGAGTTCACACTGAATTTATAGATTAATTTGGGGAGAATTGACTCCTTTATTTTGTTGGGTCTTCCCTCCATGAGGTGGTGGACCCCTTCATTTATGAGTGTGTCTCACTCTCCTAATATATAAAATGAAGACTAATAATAGTACTTACCTTCGAGTTCTCTGGGGGATTAAGAATGTTCATTCACAAAGTGTACTTATAATACTGCATGATACTTAGTGAGCAATATTATGTAGTCTTGGGATTTTAGGAGAACTTTAAAAATTCCCCTTTTTCTTCCCAAATTGTTCTATCCGAGATTGATAAATGATGATCAAAACGTTACTTTTATTATTGATAAAAGTGGTTAGGGAATGCTGCTTTTTAGATCTCTGAAAACATGGCTTGCTAGCATTACTCTGTTCTCTGTTCAGGTTAGAAGACATTGGGATTTAGGGAAAGTTTGGACTTGCAAAGTAGATACCCAACTCAGTTTTGTACTTCATGTCAGCTATAGTTAAGAGGGACAAGAAAGAGGGTGAATCTCTAGGGCTTGGAGGAATTTAATAGATTAGCTCCACCCTCCAGAGAAAATGAGACCCATGGAATTCAGACATATATTACCTCTCTATCAAAAACTCAAGGAGTGGGAAGAAAGACCTAAAGGGTTGCTATAAAGAGACTTATTATAGGAAAATATAGTGGGAAATTTCCACCAAATATTTAGGTCTTCATTTTTGTCTTGAAAGGTGTTTGTAACTTCCTCCAAAAAGGTTTTATACTTTTTTCCTACTAAAATTACCATTTTCTAAGAGTTTAAATTTATTATCTTAAAATAGTCCATAGAATTCCCTTACAATTTAAAAAATCTCTACTATATCTGTAATGAGTGTTCTTTTTTCCCATTCCTAGTGTTGATTTGGACATTTCTTAAGTTAATCATATAGAGGTTTGTCTATTAGTCTTTTTAAAGAACTTTCAAAGACCTGTATTTGGTTTTATAACACTATCTTTTGTTTTCTGTTATTACTATTTGTTCTTACCTAAATTATTTCCTTCCCTCAATTTTCTCTGGGTTTATTCTGTCATTTTAAAAAAATTTCTTGAGTTGAAAACTAGTTCACTAATTTTCATTTTTTCTAATATATGCATTTGAGTTTATGCATTTCCCTCTAGCTTGATTATCTGCATTCTTCATTTTTTAATTTTATTTTATAACAAATTTATTGAGATATAATTCACATACCATAAAATTCACCATTTAAAAGTATAAAATTCAATGGCTTTTTGTATATTTACAGAGTTATGAAACCATTACCATTGTCTAATTTTAAGATATTTTCATCGCCTCTGTGCAAAACCCCATATCCACTAGCAGTTCCCATTCCTTCCTACAATCAGTACTCTACTTTCTGTCTCTATAGATTTGTCTATTCTGGACATTTTATATAAGTAGAATCATATGATATGTGGCTTTGTGACTGGCTTCTTTCTTTTGAAAGAATGTGTAATATTTCAAGGTTCATCCATGTTGTAGCAGGAATCAGTACGTCATGCCTTTTTATGGCCAAATAATGTTTCATTCTATGGATTTACCATATTTTGCTTTATCTGTTCATCAGTTGATGGACATTTGGGTTGTTTCCACGTTTAGACTATGATGAATAATGCTTCTATAAATAATCATGACAAGTTTTTGTGGGAATATATTTAATGTTTTCAATTCCTATAGGTATAGACCTAGGAATGGAACTGCTGGATCATATATAACTCTATGTTTAACACTTTGAGGAACTGCCAAACTATTTTCCAAAATGGCTGTGTCATTTTACATTCCCATGGGCAATGGGTGAGTGTGCAAATTTCCCCACATCCTTACCAACATCTATTGCTATCAGTCTTTTTGATTTTCATTGTGATTTCGGTTTGCATTTCTCTAATGGCTAATGCTGTTGAGCATCTTTTCACATGCTTATTGGCCATTTGTGTGTCCTCTTTGGAGAAATGTTTATTCTCACCCTAATAATCAGGTTATTTGTCTTTTTATTGTTGAGTTGTAAGAAATTCTCTCTGGGTTCAATTTCCTTTGCACTGAGGTACAATCTTCACTGGTGCCTTCAGCCAAGGTCTTTTGGATGGTAGAATCTCTCTGTGTTTGAAAATGTCTTTTTTTCACAGTTTTTTCCCTCTCTCTATCTTCCTGTGGCAGTCTGCTACACATCAGGCTGTGGGAACATCCCTACAGCGAGGTGTCATGTTTGCTCCTGCTGGTCCCAGAGGCTCACTTTGGGATCTCCACATGTCCAGTGGGGTTAAACCAGACTCCTCATCCATGCAGGGCCCCACTGGGCATTGAAATATCACAGAATCCCTTTTTTTCTACTCACAGCCTGAAGAAAAGACCAGCTTCCCTGATCTTTTTACCTAATTTTCTCTAATTAGGGGAATTTACCTAATTCCCCTTTTACTGACAGGGTCCTAGCCTTATAGAGGAGTTTGAGTTTTAGTTCCCTACCTCATATGTGCCCAGGCTATATGTCATATCCCCACATGGGCATTAAACCCCAACCCCTGGGACACAGTGTTCGCCCTTGCTTACTGTTCCGCCTGTGGTTTTCCATATCATTTCTTGCATGTTGAGATTTCCTGTTATTTCTTTGAAACTTAGTTTTATATTAAGCATTTCTATGTATTGAGATTCCCCAGTATCTCAGTCCTTCATGTTTTTGCAATCAGTTTACAATGCTTTTATACTGTTAAAAAAATCTTTGTATCACACAACCCTAAGGAACTAATGTAAATGATCTAAAAGCCCTTCAAAATTTGAGGAAATCTGACTGAGAATTATCATTATTTCCTTTATAGAGAGAGCAGTGGTTCTCACAGTTTAGCATATATCAGAATCTCCTGTGGGCTTGTTAAAAACATAGCGTCTGGGCCCCATCTCGAGGTTTTGATTCAGTCGGTCTTGGGTGGGGGCTGATAATTTTTGTTTCTCTAAGGAGTTCCCAGGGGATGCTGATGCTGCTTGTCCTGGGACCACACTTTGAGAACCACGTAAATAGAGGAACTAATATATTTTATTAGCATCTTTTAGCATCAATTCTTTGAGGAAACTTAATTTTAAATCTATTTTACAGATGAGGAAACTGGCGAGGAAAACAAATTAGGTGATTTTGCAAGGTTTGTCATAACAAGTTAGAATTGGCAACCACTGGGATTTCTTCACTTGATTTTAATTCCTACAACATTTATCTAATAGTAAATCATAACAAGATTGAAAACTTTTTTTTAATAGAACAGTCCTCTTTTTTACTTGAAAATTTTGTATTTGCATCTTTGATTCTGTCTCTTGAAAACAAGTATTTCAAATGACACTTGGCTGGTCTTAGTAGTATTAACAAATAGATGCATAAAATGAATACAAGGGTCAAATGTAAACATTATCAGGAAACAAATTGAAGTATTACCTTCATTAGATAGAAAGGGATAATAAACAGAGAAATCTTGTGATCTACCTAGAGTCAAATAACAACTCAATCATAAAAGGGCTAGACACAGACTATATGCTGCTAAATCCTTATTTATCACCTACTTACTTTTCCTATTAAATCTCTTTGTTTTGGAAGACCTGGCAGGTGCAATATTGTCATGGGCTCTTTCCCTAGGCCTTGTTATTCAAAGCATGGCCTAAGGACTAGCTGTATAGGCATCACCTGGAAACTCACTGAGCTGCAGAAGCTCAGGCCTCAACCCAGACTTACTGAATCAGAATCTTCTTTTTAACATCCCCACTGAGTTCAAACGCACATTAAAGTCGGAAAGTTCTGAGATTCTGCATTTCTAAGATGCTCTTAGGCAATGTTGATGCTGCTTCAAGGGTCCACTTAACCATACTTTAAGTGGCAGAGCTCTGCCTCCCTCTCTACTCATTAAAGTGAATAATACCTTTGCTAAGTATTTCAATAGTGATTCAATTCAGAAAAGATTTATGAATATTATGGTGGATGTTATCCTGAAAGGAGAAAAATAAAGACAAGACAGGCCCAGCTCTCAGAGTAAAATAACAAGTTCGGTAGGCAATGTTGCAGAAAAATGATAATTGTATCCGATTGCTAAAAGAAAGCCCCAAAGAGGAACAGTAATCAGCAAATAAAAATGGCCAAATCTAGTTATAACGCAGGAAGTCTAGAATTCAACTTCTACAGAACTGTTTTTCATTTGAAAGAATATAAACAGGGGAAATAGTCAAAATTATATAGTATTTAGATGGAATCCATCACATTACATTAAGTACATCATTTGATTTGTTAAAGCCATTCTGCAGTCACTGTTTTGATTCAGAGGCTTTTGTATCTTAAGCTACGTATAGAAGTAATTGCCGTGAAATATATACATGTTTTATTAGAATGCATGTTTGAATCAAAGTGCCTTAAAGTTTTTCCAGCTTCAAATATAGGAGGCAACTTTTCAAGGTTTGGCTACCATATCTCTGTGCCGATTGTGCCACTGGAAATGAAGGGAACAGACTGGCTCTCCTGATTTGAGCACAAAAGTCAGTCTTGCAGTTTGGGTAGTTTGTATTGTGACAAAGCACATTGCTAATGGAACTATAACCACACATGCTGGATTAAGACTGGATTGAAACCTAAATTCCACTTCATAGAATGCAAATCTGTCATTCATTCATTCATTCAGCCATCTTTTCCCCCCCTAGAGATATCCAGGCCAAGTTTGTAATGAAATAGGTTTCCCGGTGACTCCAGAGCATGAGGGCAGATTCTCTTTTTATAACATGAGAGAAAACATGAATAAGACTCCTTAGAAACACATTATTTCCTTAAATAACATTCCTTTTTTTTTTTCACATTTTTTGGTTTCTCTAGGGATTGGAATGCTAAGTATTCCTACCTGAAGAGGCTTGGATAATATTAGTAGATTATTTTTTTTTTCTATACATTGGTTTAGCAACAGAGCATTGTCTCATTAAGAAGAAAGTCTTTGAATATTTTTGTTGTCAGGATAGCTTTCCATCTCTATTTCAAGGACATTCAAATTCCAGTGGTTATCTAGTAATTCTGGGGTAAATCCACCCATCTATCCATTTTTTTTCAAGTTTAATTTTTAATTTATTAGAACTCTATAAGTGATGATTTCAAAAGCAGAGTTTCCATTAAATTAACACTTAATTCGGGGCAAAAATACATTTTAAAAACCTAAATCTTAAGGCAGAAGTAAAATATTATAAAAAAACAGCATGCTAATACAGACTGTATAATGACAGAATTTTAAGAGATTCACATATTATTTTATAGCATTATAATATTAATACAGTCAGAAATATTATCAATTGGTCTAAGATTTCTCAGTTTATAAAGTGTCGAAGCTGATAATCAAAGAAATTTTGCTATGTAAGTATAACTACAATATAACCAAATAATTGATTTTATGATAAAGGAACTAAAGGCAGGTAATTTCATGGTTGTCATCTATCCATTTTTTTTTTTTATCCATTTTTTAAAATCTTTTTTTCTTTCATTCAACCATCCATTCAACAAGTGCTTACTATGTGCGTTTTAGTTACCAGGCACTGTGCTCAACGCTGCTATATAAATATAAAAATACTTCAGTGCTTGCACTCAAGGAGTTTTCAGTCTAGTGAAACAAACATTCAAAGCCACAATTGTAACACAGTAAGAAATTAATATATGCTATTATGCAGGTGTTATGGAAGCTAATGCAAAAAAAGCACCTATTACTTACTAGTTAGTATGATAATAATTTGCCAAGTCTTCAAGTTTTAGATTAGCCGGAGTTTAGCTCTGGACAGCCTGGGTTTAAATCCTATCCCTGCTACTTGGTAATTGTGTGGCCATGGACAAGTTAGTTGACCAGTCTGTGCCTTGATTTCATCAGCTGTGCAATGGAGATAATAATTATACCTGTTGCATAAGACTGACACCAAGATTAAACAAGTTAGTATATGTAAAGCACTGGAATTAGTAATATTTAGCAGTATTTACATATGCCATATAAATGTTAATTATAATTATCACCCCTTATTTTCAACATGAACCTAACATTCTATCAGAGCAGTAGTCTCCAAAGATGATCCAAGAGGAAAATATTAGAAATAGAATTCCTATTTATTTTCTTATCCTTTTCAATCTATTTTTGTGTGTCTCATAACATAGCTGATATATTAGTAGAGAAATAATACATATAAAATTTATTAATGAATGAACAGATATGTAGATATTGGGGAAGTGTTAATTTTTTAAATTTTACTAGTAGGGTATTCAAATAACAACTTAAAGATGACTGCATTACAGAAATTATATGACACCCCTGTCCAGAGAAGGGATTAGCAATTTATAAATTACAAAACACCTTTACATGTATTATTCCAAATGCCAAGAAGACACGCAGCATATTAGTAACTACATACTTTTCACCTGCTTCTGATTCTTACTACATCCAAATGGACAGAACTGAGTGGTGAAGATATAGGTATACCAGAGTCCGTGACTTGAGAAGTCAAGGCTACCTACTCCCTGATGAGGCAATTGGTAGGCTTTGCGGGGCCTCTGAAAAATTGGCTCTATTTTTTGAACCTGTATTTTCATCACATGCACTCAGCTCCAGCTCAGCAGTGACATTAGAATATAAGTTGAGCATCACTAATCATCAGAGAAATGCAAATTAAAACCACAATGAGCTCAATGAGCTATCATCTTACACCAATCAGAATGGCTATTATTAAAAAGAAAAAAAATAGCAGATGTTGAAAATGCAGAGAAAAAAGAACTCTTATACACTGTTGGTGGGTATGTAAATGTGGTATATATACATAATGGAATGCTATTCAGCCACAAAAAAGAATGAAATAAGGTCTTTTGCAGCAACATAGATGGAACTGGAGGCCATTATCTTAAGTGAAACAATTCACACACAGAAATACAAATACCACATGTTCTCACTTACAAGCGGGAGCTAAATAATGTGTACACGTGGAAGCAGAGTGTGGAATGATGGACAACGGCAACTCGGAGGGGTGGGGGCGTGGATGATGGGAGGTTGCTTGGTGGGCGCGTTGCTCCAATGATGGGTGCCCTGAAGGTTCTGACTTCAGAGTACAATATATTAATGTAGCAAAATTGTACTTGTACTCCATGAATCTATACAAATAAAAAATAAATTAAAAAAAGAATATAAGTTGAACATATTGACCAATATTTTCTCCAGTGTGATAGTTAATGAATGGTCTTTTTTGCTGTTTGCTTTTCTGAAACTTTCAAAGGCCTACGAGACAAGCATACAAAAAATATTTAGTATAGAGAGCAATCTGGTCTCTCCTATCTGCATGATTCATTTTCAGATTATCTTGTGTAAAAGAAGCTGAAGATGCTAGCAAAACACAGCTGTTTAGCTATAAATAGGTAAAACAAGCTTCTCATGCAAGATTATCATTGAAGGACTTTATTTAAAGCAATTTACAAATTGACGAAGGATTTTTCTTAACATTCACACTCGAAGCCATTTAGGGAAGGCCCATGGGTTAGATTAGATGGGAGTCACCCCCTTTTACCTTGCTGAGAATTTGAAGATTAATTTGTCTAAACAAAAAGGAAAGCCACGTTTGCTAGAAACCCATAAGCTCACTACATATTTAACTGGGGTACCACAAGAACCTGTTCATTAAAAAGCCAAGAATATAAGCTCAAAAGAGAGATCATCAACCTCTTGTTGACTAGAGAAATAACTCAGAGGCGGCAGTGGTAATTAGCAGGAACCTCAGGGCATACAAATTATTAGCTTTCAAAATTCTGTCCTGAGCTTTAAAAAAGTACCTATTCCTTTTACCAAAGCTCTTTTTACTACATTGAATTATTTATTCCTTTGGTTTTGTTTTATATTTCTTGATTTTTAAGAGACAAAAATGCAAAAGAATCTTCTTATCATAAAGTCTACTCTGAATTGAGAGCTGGCTCAGCCTGCCTTGGGCAAGTCAGTCGTTACATCCTTCCTCCTCAGTTTCTCCGTCCACAAAACGAGGATAATAATGCTCACCTCCCCAGCTTGCTGTGTTCATCTATTAGCTAATGTTAGCGAAGTGTTTCGAAGGATGGAATGTACTGATTAGCATTACTTGTGGTACGCTTATTCACCTGATCTGGGACACAATTAATTTTTAAATGAGAATAAACTTCAAATTTCTCTTTTGATTGTGTGTGTGTCAATGTGATTTGGTCTTTTCAGGAAAGCAAATATTGTGAAATACAGGTTCATTTGTTAATGAAGTGTGTCTTCCCTCGAATGCTTGATTGACAATTATTCCTACACTATGTTTATATATAATATGATCATAACAATCACTTGTAAGTGTTGGGGAGCGTGAAGAAGATTGTATTGGCTTCTTACGTACTTGTTATCTTTTGAAGATCCAGATTTTTCCTCTCCTTGAACAAAACAAAAGAATGTTGGGAGCATGAATCTCAAATGCTACTTTTCTTATGTGGGTACTTCCTTAGATACTTCCAGATTTTGTGAATTTCGTCCTTTTAACCTGAAGGGGTTTTGTTTTTTGTGTTTAAATTCTAGAACCGTGAAACTCACTAGGCATAATTTATTCTAAAGGAATCAACATCCACTTATTGAGCCTCTTCTATGGACTAGTCATGGCACAAATAAGGTGTATGAGTGGTTCTCAAAGTGTGGCCTCGGGGCCAGCACCATCAGCATCATCTGGGAACTTGTTCAAGAGGCATTAATAAATTCTCAAACCCCACTCAAAATCCACTGAGTCAGAAACCCTGGGAACGGGGCCCAGCAACCTATGTTTTAACAAAGGCTCTAGGTGATTCTGATGTTAGCTAAAGTCTAAGAATCACTGCTCTGGAGAACACGAAGTTGAGTTAAATGGAGTGTTTGTAACTTGTAAACTGTCCGTTCCTGTCCTTGCCGCCAGTATTTGGACCGACGTAGTCTGTCAGGGCACATCTTCCACGAAGTGCATCTATCTACTAATTATGTACTTGTGCTTTCAAGGTTTAGTTTGGGAAATACTCTGTATTATCACTTCTTGCACCTCTACTCTGTAAGCAGGGGTAGGTATTGAAGCTGTCCTGGGAGTGGGAGATTCTTTCACCTGAATTCAATTTCTCTTGGAGTCACAATCAGTCCCAAGCTATGGGGGTTAGAACAGGGCCCACACCTGGGCAGATGGCTATTTAAAGACAACGAAGGGGCAGCCCAGCATCCGAGAGCGGCACGATGAAGGGTGGTGGCAGGAGGCGGGGCAGCTCTTGGCTGATTCCCGGGCTCTTGGCTCTGGGTCTTTGGTGCGTGCATTTTAGCTGGGTAGAGACACTGGACTGTCCCGGACAGACGCTGCCTTCCCACATGAATGAGATCTTTTCTGCCAGGCAACGTGGCTTTACCCTCACATCCAAAAGTAAGTAGCTGGAGCTCTGGTCCCTGCCAGGGAAGGAATGATCTAGGAGTTGCCTGGCAGCATTTTGCAGGGCTAGCAGGGGAGTGGGGTGTAAATGACCACAGATATTTGGGCCTCTTGGGGGTAGAGTAAGGAGTTAGAGGCAGAATACTCCTCAGGTGGTCTAGCAGGAAAGGAGTCTGCTTCTGGTCTCAGCTCTGCAGGCCTGCTAGGTAGGGTGTCCCTAAGCTTCATGGTGGATGTCCTCGTGTTCTGTGTGCAAGGATGCTCTAAAGGGTGAAGTGCATAGCTGGTAGGTGGGGCAACTACAGTGTTAGACACCGCAGGGCAAGTGGCTCGTCCTAGGTCATGGCGACTGGGCTGGTTTTCAGCCCTAGTGCTATCATCCTGACTTAACTCCGGGGTGGGGTGATGGGAGTAGAGGAAGCCCACTCCATTCCTGGCTACTGTGGACTCAAGAGCCGCCTTCGCGCGTGGGTGTACACAAGCTGGGACTGCTACGTCTTCGTCCTGTCCTGCAAGGCTGGGTAGGTGGGTAGCAAGAAGCCGAAAAGAAGGTGGGGTTTTAGAAAGCGTCCCCTGTGGGACTTCCTGGAATAGCAGCCTCCTGGAGCCTCCCCTCTTCTTTCCCTACAGGCTCCCAGTTCCTGCACCGCTACTGGCTTCTCTGTTTTGAGGCAGTTCCCTTCGTGGGGATTTCCCTGATACAGCTATGGGCCTGGGTGCCGATCGCCCCCCAGGCCACTGAGCTTGTTCTAGAGTTCCAGGACCACCGGAGGGACCCCAAAAGACTGCTCCTGGGCTCTTTCCCCATTATCTTCTCATCCTATCAGTCAGAGACAGGAGCATTATTGGAGATCTACTGTTTACTCACGTATTGGATGGAGGTGGTGCCCAACCTCATGGAAGGGGAAAAGATTCCATCCACTGATGTCGCTGACAAAAGCCTGATCAACTGCTACAGCGCCAAGGACAAGCGAGATATGGTGTTGCTGTTGGTGTCCTCTTCCCACACCCCTCCACCTCTGTTCCACCTGCCTTACGTCCAGAAGCCCTTTATCCCTAACGTGGAGCAGCTGTTCCTGGGAAGCTCAGGCCAGAGTCAGCAGGAGGGAGAGCAGGGCCAGGCTAAGTTCCCAGCAGAG
This sequence comes from Indri indri, assembly GCA_004363605.1. Classification (NCBI taxonomy): domain Eukaryota; kingdom Metazoa; phylum Chordata; class Mammalia; order Primates; family Indriidae; genus Indri; species Indri indri. Next base: position 10,882 of record RJWJ010005923.1, read on the forward strand.
AAGTTCTGCCATCTGCAGGATCACAAGGTGGACCTTCACAGAGCTGCCTGGGGCGAGTGCATCGTGGCCCCCAAGACTTTCAGCTTCCCTTCCTGTCAGGGCACCTGCCTGGTCCTGGACGGTCAGTTCCATCACTCCACCTTTGAGTGCTATAAGGTAAGACATGGAGCCTTGTTCTTTCTCTCCTGGGGTTATATTGCAATAGGACTCAGTGGTCAACTCTCCAGGCCTGACTCTTTTTGAGCCAAAGAAGCTGCTGAAGATGGCACTAATGTAATCTAGCACTGATGTAGTGGTGTGTCACATCTTCCCCCATCATGACCTTGTCCCTTATTGTTGTTCATAAGAAGCATCAGCTTCCTAAGAACTGTTCTGAAGCGGCCCTCCTTTGCCACTTGTCCCCGCCATGTCTACTGAAGTCCTCAAGCACGAGGCTCTGGCTGTGATGTTCACCCTCCTGTCCTCTGTTCCTGCAGAGCGAGGTGCCTGAGTGTCCCTGGTTCTTCCAGGCCTGCAGTCCCATAAAGATCAAGCCCTTCTCCTTGATGGTCCAGGATGACGAGCACAAGATGAGCGTGCACTACCTGAACACGTCCCTGACGGAAGAGTGCGGCTGCCCTTGGGATATCCCGGAGCCTCCTGGCCCTATGCCTGCTTGTGTCCCAGGGCTGTAGAGGGGCTTAGGGCTGGTCCCACAGTGACTACAGCTCTGCAGGGAGGTGGATTTGGCTGCTGTTTCTCACAGCACAGGAAGGATGGAGCATCCCCTCCTTGGCTGCTTCTCTTTGCGGGCAGAGGCCCCTCCAGTGCTGCTTTGTCATTCCTGTCACAGGGGCTGGGCCCACTGGGATGTCTGAGGACTGCCCTGTCTTAGATTATATGAGTGGGCTGGGCTTAGTGCCACATTGAGCCACTTAGCTGGGGAAAGAAGAGCTGGAATGGGTGTGCGCCAGCCACAGGGGTGGGGGGAAAACTGGTGGTGGTGTCAAGCAGGGCTCTGCTTCGGACGCTTCCAAGTTCTGCTGCTGCTACTGCCCTCCTCTGTACATGGGTCTGTGGCTGGGCCAAAGCTGGCCTAGGCCTTGGAGTGTCAATCCTCCCCGCGTAGCATTCCAGCCTCTTTGGAGTGAGGGCTCTGTCCAAGGGAGCAGTCTGCCATGGGTGCAGGGCACCTAGTGAGGCTGGGAGTGTAGGATATCACCTGATGCCAATCCTTGGTGCAGGGGGCTTTTGGTTTCATGGAAGGTTCGTCTCATACTATCACTTAAGGAACTTTGACACCAGCTTTTTTATTATCTTTAATAAAACTCTACAGTACCATTGTTGGTCTCATGTTGGATATCGATCTCTCAATGTCCTTGAGCCTCTGAGTCAGAATGAGTGAATGTATGTGGGATTTCAAATCTTCTTGTCAAGGATCACAGAAAAGAGAAGCAACTCAAATGCCTTTTTTAAAAATGCTTGGTAATAGATGTTTATACATCACTCCATTCACTCAAATGGCTTCTGGTTTTTAGGTTCTGAAACCTAGCTACAAAATAAGATATAGGGAAGTAATGTCCTCTAACATGGATGTTAATGCAAAAATTACTTGTTAAATTTAGGGGCAGATGAGAAACTGAAAAACGGCACTCAGCACTTTAATAACATGTGACCTGTCCTAACCTCTTAGAAAGGGAGGAACGTATCAGTTAAATGTAGGTGTAATATTAGAATTGTATCTGGCTTTCTCAGGGTGTTCTCCACGGTAGCCTCTGTCTTGTAGCATGTCTGTAGAATGGAGCAGGATGAGGGCAGTCGCTGCCTCCTGCCTTTCCCAAGCTGTCTCATCTGTGTGGTGGATTTTATGAAGTAGGGATGCACTAACTTCTGTTGACTGCTAGACTTTTTTTTTTTTTTTCATACTTCTGCAACTGAAGTCCTGACAAGCTTAGGGAAGCTGGTGCTTTAAACTTTAAAGAATAGCAAAGTGTACAATGTGAAAAGTCTACTTTCCAGCCAGTCCTATCCTGAGGTAGTGACTGTTAAGTCTGATGTGTGTCCTGCCACACTGCTTTCTTTGCATGTGAACTCACCTTTACAATAATCCTGTAGCTCCTTCACAAGGTGTTATGGGGATACTTCAAAATTATAACCCCTTGTTTGTGGATACTAGTTCTTATGTAGTATTTAAATAGTTCAATAACCCATTTAACGGATTCCCTTATTGGTGAACATTCGAAGAGCATTTAAAGTTACATGCTATTAGTGCTATGATCTTCGAATATATATCCTTATGTACAAGGAGAGTCTCTAAGGAGAAAATGGTGGACATGGAGCTGCTCGTCATGTGTGACTCGGTCTTCCTATACTGCTGAACTTCTCTCTGAGAAAGACTGCTATTTTACATTTCCCTCAACTGTATCTTCCTTTTTTTCTGTTTTTTGCCTTTTTAATTTTTTTTGGTAAGTCTCAGTTTATCTTAAGCTTATCTTTTCTACACGAGGATTTTACATGGATAAATAAGTCAGTCATTGCCTTTATTGGTTCACCTAGTCTTTCCTATAAAGATCACGCACGTTCTGCATGTTCTAGTTTCTGTGTTCACAGTCTTATTTACGCATTACTTCCTTTTGAAATTTGCTTCTGGGTGGGGAGAGATGAAGGTCTCCCAGGCACCTCGTGTCTAGGCACGGCTGTGTGATCCTCGGGCCAGTCAGGTGGAAGTGGCAGTCTACAGGTTTCCAGGAAAGCTTTGGCTTGACTCTGTCTCAAAAAAAAAAAAGAAAAAAATCTGAATCAAAAATGCAACAATTGGTCTATTGGGCCATAGTTTGCCAAGCTCTGCCTTAGGGTATCATGGAGCAGGTGAGCCAGTATTGCAACTACTTCTGATTTATGAGAAATTATATCCCTATTTGTTTAGGCTACTGTTAGCTTTAATTACTTGCAATCAAATGCATTATTATCTGATAAGGGCCTTTTTTACAAATAGCCAACTGTCCTGACCTTTTATTGACTATTCAACCTTTTTCCATTGATTCAAACACTATTTTTGTTGTATATTAAATCTTCCTTAAATGAGACTTTTCCGGCATTCCATTCCATTCCACTAATCTTTGTCAATTTTTATATCAATATTATGCACTGAATTCCTATAGCTTTAATGTATACTTAGGATTCTGAGAGAATGTGCTCTAGACACTAAATTATCTTTCTTGTATGTTTTTATGTCTTTCCTAGTTGATTTTAAAATAAGGCTGAGTTCCATAACATGGATTTGGGTTTATATTGAGTTTACAGAATAATTTGTGGCAAAAAGCCATAAGTCCCACCCATGAACATGGCATAACTTTATATTTAATGAAGGAGAAAGAGATCTGAGTAAGCACCCTCATTTTTATTTCATTTAGGCCATAGCAATTTCTACTTGGATTATCCTGGGTAGTCCAAGTTACTGTCTTTAATGTGAATGGAACTGTTAAATGGGCTTGCTTTATGCCATCAGTCAATATTACTCTCTCCATTCTGTGACTGAAACCATGTGGATTCAGAGTGTTGTTTTTTGCCCAACACTGAAGACCAACTCAGAGTTCAATGATTTCTATGATTGTAGTCTTTGGAAAGTTCCACCAAGTAGTTTTTAGTCTGTATTTGAATTAGGTATTATTAAATACTAGTAAGTTCCCAAACTTGATATCATCTAGAACAGTGAGATGGTAGCATGTACAACTAACTATTAGAAAGTGGATTTCACTGATACCGATCTGAGTGGTTTGGATTTGTGTATATTCTAAGCACCATGTCTTACATCAGTGGGGAAGCCATGATGGAGTCTCAATGTTTAATCTGCATGTATAGACAACTCCTGAAAGGTTAAAAAAAAAGCAGAGATGCTAAGACTTAGGCAAAAGAAAGCTGTCAGAGCCTCATCCTCAGACTTATTCTCCAATAAAGAAAACAGACTCATGGTACCACGACATGCATTCTTAGACCTGCTTTTATGCTTTGGTACCACTTCTCAAAGGAGCTGAGCTGAGTGACAAGCAGCTGTCAAACCAGGTAGAAGGTACAGGCTGAATGAGGCAGCACCCACAATGGCCTAGGGAAGAGACAATGGCATTCAGGTAAGTACAGAAAGCTCGAAGGAGCTGGACTGCGAGGTTTGAGATGGGAGGAGTTGAGGTGAGTGGGTGGGTAGCTCTTCTGAGAAAAGACCTCTTCTGGGAAGAGTCCACAGCATCGTTCAAATATTTACCTGCTTTTCTTCATGAAAGAGATTGTATAAGTCACATAGTACAAGAAATCACATATTCATGGTGACTTGAACTAAAAAGGTAATGGGTATTATACTAAAGCTGAACACATGCATACTCTATGACCTGGCAATTTTATGCCTAGGCATGTATTTTACCAAAAGAGATAGCATCACTGTATATAAAAACCTCAAACTGATAACTACTCAAATGGCCATCACCAGTGGAATACATTAATTGTGGCATGCTTAGAGAGTGTACTACCTAATGACAAAGGAATAAAGTACAACTGTCTGCAAATGAAATGATGAATCCCACAGACATGATGTTGAGGGAAAGAAGCCAGACACAGAAGAGAAGGTACCTGTATGATTCCACTTTTGTAGAGAACAAAAGTAGGCAAAACTAGGACAAATGCTTTGATTTCACTTATATGAGGTATCTAGAGTGGCCAAATTCATAAATACAGAAAGTAAAATGGGGATTACCAGGGACTACAGGGAGAGGTGAATGGGCAGTTATTGGACTCTAATGGGTTTCGGTTATGCACGATGAAGAGTTTGAGATGGATGGCGGTGATGGTTGTGCAACAATGATTGCACTGAATGCTGCTGAACTGTACACTTAAAAATGTATAAAGATTGTAAATTTGTATCTTATCACAATTAAGAATACATATTTTAAAAAGGGCAAACCTAATATTGCTGGGATAGTGTTCTGTTAGCTGAGGGTGGGGAGTGGGGCCATGGTGGCTAGAAGAGTATGAGGGGAGCCTTAAAAGGTTGGGAATCTTCTGATTTTTGATCTGGGCAGGGGCCTCCTGGGTGGGTACAGTTTGTGAAAATTCATCAAGCTGTATACTTATATGTACTTCTGCATGTATATTAAACTTCAATAACAAGCTATCCTGGAAGAAAACGGAAAAGCAATGGGAAGTTTTAAAGTGAATTTGTACAAGGTTACACTGCTGAGTGCCTGATGCAAGGCCCTTTTCTACTAACTCATTTAATTCTCTTACAATACTATGAGGAAGGAGCTGTTTTACAGAAGAGGAAACTAAGGAACAGTGTTTTATTGAGCTAAGGAGTTGTCATCTACAGATTCACAGCAGGAGAAATCTCAAATGCTTCTATATACATCTCTAGAGGAACATTCCTTTACCTACTAAGTTTAATGGTTTGCCATTTTTAAAATAAGAGAACTTGTAATTCTTAAAACTAGGCCCTGACATTAAATTTCATGTCTCTCAACTGGAAGGAAAAAAAAATTCTCTAAACTCTAATCACACATTTTGTCACTTATTAACTTAAGGGTAAGCTGAGATCATAGAATGGATACTGACTCTAATGGATACTAATTTGAAAGCAATCATGATAGGCTTATTCTTATGTGAATTTTTTTAAAATAAAACTTATAGCTTTTAAATTTAAGCGGTGGAAATCAAACTAGGACAGCATTTGAAAAAATTCAGCGTTTCCAAGCATATTTCATACTGCCTTGGAAAAGATATGTTTTAAAGATGCACAGAACATACTTTTTAAAAAATCAAAATAACCTTTTTGTTGCTTCTTTATCCCTATTTTACTGGGAGCCGAAGCATCTGATAAGTCTTTCGTGTTGGATTCTGCTTTCTGTGCCTGTCTTTTGTGCCCTCTGCCTTTATTTCCGTATTTGTTTCTCGAAGGCGTGTGCGTCCTTCCCGGATTGGTTTTACCGAGCTTTGCAAGCAACTCTTCAGCATCGACCACATCCAGTGACCTCCGGCCGGTTGCTCCAGCTCAGAGCAGCCGTGGGCGGATCTGCCGCCGCGCAGACAGGCATGTGCCAGAGGCGGCGGCCCGGGGCCCTGTTCTCTGTCACACCTGATCAGATTTTTGAGACACCATCTTGCCCCAGGGACTGGACCTGGTTGAAATAAACTGCTCAGAACACTCTCTCATAGAGAGTGGCTATCCATTAGGTTGTGAAAGAAAAGAGAAAGAAGGAGAGTCATTCTGGAAAAGATAAAGGAAAACAGAACAGGAAATGGGGAAGAAATAGGGCAAAGGCTGAGTTCGAATCACAGCTAAACTAGTGCATGTTGCTCTGAATCATCTAAAACGTCTCCCGTGACCAGCCCTTTACAGGATATCTGCTGGTCACTGCCACTTATTTCCCAATCCGGCATTCAAGGGTGCCCATAAGAGCATACGCGATCTGTTGAAAAAGACTCCCACATGCAGCCCATTGTGCTGTCTCCGTGATTTTAGCTGGAATCCAGGCGTGCTGGCTTTTTAAATGGGAGATCTGTGTGCAACCTCATTGACTGCAGACTGCAGACAAGTCACTCCCCGGTTATGTGGAAATCTCTCATTTCCCTTCCCTACTGTGTTTTCGGTCAACAGTTATAAACTCTCCCTCAGACAGCTGGTTGTGTATTAAAATCTATTTATAGCAGTCAACGGACAACTGATTGTTTATTGGGAATCGTGGCAATTTCTGCTTAGGACAATCGGGGCATTTCTTCTGCAACGAGCGGGTTCAGCCGCTGGACTCCGCTAACATTGCCTCACTTGTCTTCGTACGTTCTGCAGACCGAGGTTACCCCGGGTGCTGGTGGTGAATTCAAACCCAGTATAGACCGCTGGGTCTTCAGTCAAGGGCCTTGGGGGCTGGACCAGGGAGAAAAATGAAACAATAATACTTTGTGAGGGACAAAGAAATACAGAAAAGTGCCCATAGTGAGGAACAGCGCTCAACATTTTCAGTAGAGCTCATGAAGCTAGATTTTTGTTTTTCTATAGCTCTGCTTAAAATACGACAATATGATAACTTCTCAGCATCCAGAATACCAGAAAACTTCCTATTCTGCTGGGTCTTGAGGTGTTTTTTTTTTTTAGTTTCAGAACTTTTTTTCTAACTAGAACATAATTGTCAACAAAACTAAAATCTATTGGTCATGAATGGGTAGTGAAACAAAAATGCTAGTGGGAAAAAATCCGTTTGGATTCCGAGAGAATGTCTTGCACAATATTTTTCTACTAGCTTTAACTGTAGTGCGATAGCTTTGCCTTCTTCCACAATTTCTGGAAAAATAGAATAATATTTAATGTTAAAATGACATAGTAGTTTTTTAATATAAGAATGTAGAAAAAAGATCTATATCCTCCCTGTCAAGGTAACACTTGTTATATTAAATAAACTGTCACTTGCGTATGGTTAACAAGCTTAATTGAACAGCTTTAAACTAAACATAAAAACTAAACATAACCATAATTCATATTAGCCCAGAAAAAATTATGTACAGACAGACATATCCATATCCATGGAGGAGTTTTAAACAAGTGTATTTAAATGATACAACAATGTGGTCCACCTCTCTGTTTGCTGAGTCTGATTTCAATTTATTGCATTTTCATCTGTAGTACTTAGTATATCACATTTGCCTTATTCTGTCTTCTCCAGAAGACGTTAATGAATTACAATAAATATATAATTTTATGAGTGACTTTTAATAGCTAATAAGAAGTTAAATAAATTGTAAATTAGGATTTCAGAATTTTCAGTCTCTTTGTTTTCAAATCAGTAAGTTAATTCCTAAGTGCCTACTTAGCCAGTTTTCATTGCTTTTGCTTAATTTAGCAACTTTTGAGGCATTTTTGACCTGTATTTTTCTATGTATTTTTTTTCTAGGCCAATTTAGAAAAGAAGCAGCCTTGTGTTGCTGGAACAATTTGTTCATGATTTTGTATTAATACTAGTTTGGGACTGATTTTCAGAAACAGCAGGTTAAAAACATCCATTTTGCTCAGGAAGGCCTCTTTCAGGAGGTTTGGTCCGTGGCCATTTCTCTGTTGGTCTCTGCTTCAGCAAAAGGTATTGTAAATTAATAATGAGGTACAGATGAATTGAGCCAAAGCCCTTTCAAGAGGATCCTGTACAGCAATATCATCATTTAAGTTCTTACATTTTACTTAAAGTCTTGGATTCTTCTGGGATGCAAAATTGCAAAAACGTTCTGTAGAGGCTGGAATCAGTTTCAGGTTGTTCAGACAAGATCATTGTTCTCATTCCTGGCTCCCACCAGAGACAGAGCTGAAGGTTGAGCTATTTAGAGCTTTCCTTGTGCCCACATAGATGTTAAACAGTCAGAGATAGGAAGAGAGAACTGTCAGTTCATCCCAAATAAGAGCCCCTTTCTGTGGGTTTATCAGTGAAAAGTAGTAAAAGTTTTACATTCACTGATGGGGAGATAAACAACTAAAATGGGAAGGTAAGTACTTAAATAGGACAACAGAGGTTAGCATTTTCAGGGTATTCCATATGTGAATATTGAACACACAGAAGGGAGTAGTCAATAGAAACGACAGTAGCACATCATTTTAAGCAAAAATGTTAGATACATTGGTTGGGGGCTATAATTTAATGTGATTTTACTGGTAAACAAATCAGTGAGGTTTTCCCTTTTTGTAGTTTAAGTGCTTGAGATTTTTTTTTTTTTTCAAGGACACTCTTAGTCCTCCTTTTTTTTTTTAATTTCAGAATATTACAGGGATACAAACATTTTGGTTACATAAATTGCGTTTGTACCATCTGAGTCAAAGTTATAAGTGTGCCCATCCCCCAGATAGTGTGCATTGTACCCGTTAGGTGTGACAAACAAACACCAGTACGTGTGGTGTTTGTTTTTCCATACTTGTGATACTTCACTTAGAAGAATGGTCTCCAGTTCCATCCAGGTTAATACAAAAGGTATTAGTTCACCATTTTTTATGGCTGAGTAAAACTCCATGGTATATACATACTACATTTTAACAATCCCCTCGTGTACTGATGGACACTTTGGTTGTTTCCACATCTTTACAATTATGAATTGTGCTGCTATAAACATTTGAGTGCAGGTGTCTTTCTTATAAAAAGCTTTTTTTCTTTTGGGTAAATACCTGGTAGTGAGATTGCTGGATCAAATGGTAGGTCACCACAATGAGATACCACTTAACTGTAGTGAGAATGGGCTTTTATAAAAAAGTCCCAGAACAACAAATGCTGGCATAGAAGCGGAGAGATAGGAACACTCATGCACTGCTGGTGGGACTGCAAACTAGTACGACCTCTATGGAAGGTAATACCGAGGTACCTCAAAGAACTAAAAGTGTTTGAGATTTTTAAGAACGAACCCTCTTTGAGCAAAAAGACTCACATGATACATACAAATCTTCCACACACTATACGTAATGTGACTTTTAGAAAACGAAATCGACGGTTTCTCCGAGTCAGCCTCCGAGATACAGAATGAACTTCTCTCCAAAAGAACGCACTCTGAAAATGCCAGCACAGATGTCTGCCAGGCAATTTTGGAGACAGGAGGTGTCTGATAAGTCTTCCTTTATTTATTCTTAAAATTCACTGGTAGGGTAGGTTCCTAGAAACAATAAATGTTTGATTTTGAGGATCCTTTTTGTTTTTTCCTTTTTATTGTTAAAATCACAAAAAGAACGGTTTCCCAAGCTCACTGAAATAAAGGAATAGAACATGGTTTCACCAAAGCTTTCTACGAAGCTTTGAAAGGGCGAGGAAGGTGGATCATTCAGGAAAGTGACTTAAGGTCATTGGCGACAGCAGCAGAGAGAGAGCGAAGAGCAGATCTAGGATGAGAGCCGAGAGCCACGGGGACTGGTGTATGGAGTGGGAATCGCTGGGGAGGTGAGGGGATGGGGAAACCATTTGAGTCCCTTTGGAAGCAGCATGCCTTGGCACCGTGGAGGCTGCATGCTGGCTCCTTAGACCGAGTGGGGCCTTGTGGCCACTTAGACTTAGTACATTAGAACCTCTGTGGAGAGCATGGGTATGGTAAAACACCTCTCCAGGTAATTTTAATGTGCAGTCATAAAATCAGCTTCTGAGCAGCGAAATACTCTAGGTGGACTACGAGAGAGTGAATATTCCAGAAAGATCTTGACAATTCCAGCATAGAAACCCTCTGAGGAAGTTAACTTTGGGTCATGTTGAAGGTGATGCCTATTTCGTGGAATTTTGGGGAAGATTATCCTTGTGGTTGACCTTAGAGGTTTGGAATCAAGCACAATGGGCTCAAATTCTGCTTTAGTCCATTTTACCATTTGTGTGTCCTTAGTCAAGCTACTTAATTTCCTTAAGCCTCAGTTTCTCCATTCGTAAAGCAGGGGTAATAATACTTAGAGGGTGGATTCAGCTTTGTAGCTGCCCTGAGCGTGCTACTTGGCATAAAGAAAGCAGCAAACACCGCAGCTGCCCTTCCTTTCCTCCCCTCCTCCTCCTCCTGTTGTTACTGTTATATTACAGATAATGCCTGACAAAAATGAATGCTAATCTTTTTTCCCATTTCCAAACTCTTTGTTAATGTCCATCATGGGATACTAACAGACTGTGGAACGATATTTTATTTATTATAATATACATACTATACACTATATAGTGCCCGCTGCCTGCTAATTTTTTGTCTTTTTCCTAAATTAAAATATTTCAATATAACGTAGGCAGAATATGTGCAAGGACCAAATGCTGGTTGTCTGGGTGGGGTTCGTGCCAATCAAATGTGACAACCTTTTCTGGAAAGAAAGAATAATGACATCACCACCACCTAGATATTAATGGAATGTGCTAAGCTCGTCATATGGACTGCCCAATTCAATCTGTACAACATCCCTTTGAGGTCATTAGTAGAATTACCTTTGGTTTTTGCTAAGAAAATGGAAGTTTATAGAAGTTAAGTCCTTTGCCCAAGGTCAGAGAGCTAGTCTGAGGTGGAGGAGGAAGAGGAGGTGGAAGAGGAGGAGGGATTCTAACTCAAGCAGGCTGTCTGGTCTTAGCTCTGCCTATAATCATTATGCCTAACAAAACTCACATGCCCTGGGTGGGTGCTCAGGTTCAAGGGTTCCTCTAAGGCTATGTGTGTATGTATCTAAAAATGCAATCCTGTTGCAGAAAACTTAGAAAAATCCCGAAAACTATAAAGAAGAAAATAACAATCATCCCTTCCTTACCACCAGTTAAAAATGCTGATAACATTTCAGCAAATATAATTCCAATCATCTCTACATACATGTATATTATGTGGTAATGATCATACAGTATTTACAATTTGGCAACTCATTTTCTTTCTTTCTTTTTTAAACATAAGCATTTTATGATGATGTTAAAAACTCTTCTTAACCATTACTTAGCTGGGCACAGTGGCACGTGCCTGTGATCCCAGCTACTTGGGAGGCTGAAGCAGGAGTCTCACTTGAGCTCAGAAGTTTGAGGCTGCAGTGAGCTATGATAGTGCCACTGCACTCTAGCCTGGGTGACAGGGCAAGACCACCAACCACCATTTAGAAAAAAAAAAAATAAAGTATTATTTAAATGCTACCTAGTAGTTTGTATGTATAATTTACTTAACTATTGCCCTGTGTTTTCCTACTTTTTATAGTGATCTTTTTCATTTGATAAATTTATTTTTTATTTATTTTATTTTATTTTTATTTCAAAATATTAAGAGGGTACAAATGTTTTTGGTTACGTGGATCAATTTTGTGATGTTTGAGTCACGGTTGTAAGTGTGCTCGTCACCCAGATAGTGTTCATTGTACTTGTTAGGTAGGTTTTCACCCATCTCCTCCTTTCCCCTCCCCCCTGCTTGATTCCACCGAGTTTTACTTCCCTCTGCGCACATGAGTGCTCATTGTTAGTTCTAATTTAATAGCAAGTACATGTGGTATTTGTTTTTTAGAGTGATCATTGATGTATATTAAGCATCTTTGTTCATGAATCTTGGACTACATTTCAGATTATCTTCTAGATTCCTAGAATTACTGGGTTAAAGTGAATGATCATAATTTAGTTATTTATTATTGGGTAACCAGTCCAAAATTTAGTCACTTAAAACAATAATTTATTACCATTTTTTATGGGCCTATGGGTTGAATGAGCTGAGTTCAGCAGTTCTACTTGGGAGTCTGGGGCTGGAGTCATCAGAAAGCTTCACTGGGCTGGACATTCAGCATGGCTTCTTCATACACACGTGTGATGTCTCCGTGCTCCCTCACATGGCCTCTTTCTAGTAATGTGGCCTGAATTTCTTCCATGGCACTCAGGGCTCCAAGAGGCAGGAAGTGGAAACTGCCAGTCCTCTTAAAGACCAGGGCCCAGAGCTGGCACAGTGTCACTTCCACCATATCCTATCGTTGAGAGCGGTCCCGGGCCAGTCTATATTCAAGGGCATATTCAAGGGTGTGGAGGGATAGGATCCACCTCCCCAAGGGAAAGCGGCACATGCCTTAGGGGGGCAGTAATTGATGGCAGCCATCTTTGAAGTCAAGCTACCATGGACCATTTTTGAAAATGCATTAAAACATAGTTTGGTACAGTTTTGAGCAAACTTGTGAAGTGGCTGAATGCTTAAGAAATTCTACACAAAGAAATTTCTGTCAGAAGGAAATCTTGCTAATGCCTCTTGAAGGAGGGTGAGGGAGGGAAGCAGGCCTATCCAGGCTGGCCCGCTTCAACCAGTGTAAATGTCCTGTGAGAAGGTCCCTGCTGGGATGGAGTTACTGACTGCTGAGTGACTTGTCATGCCTCGGGCAAACACTGAACTTTCCCGGTCCCTGAGGTTGGGCTCAGGCTGTCCCTGTCAGGTCCAGACCTCCAGGGCCAAACCACAGCCTGGGTAGAAGTGCCAGGCAGGAGGGTGTGGGGAATGCTGGGGCAGCCCTGGAGGGAAAAGAGAAAGCCATTGCTGGGAAGTGAGCTGAGTTAGAGAGGGCTGTGAGGGGAAGGAAGAGGGAGGGGCGGGACAAGATGACCAACTGCAGACAAACAGACATCTCCAGCTCTGGCCTGAAGCTAGGGCGGCGATGGTGCTTAGCAGTATTGGGCTCCTATCAGCTGTTACTATCCTTTCTCAGGGTGGGCCCAAGACCCAAAATCTAGTGTGGTTTTTGGAGGTCACTGCTCAGATTCAGATTCAAGATTTACACTTACTAGCTGGTGACTTTTGTTTGTTTGTTTTTTTAATTTTTAATTATTATGGGTACATAATAGTTGTATGTATTCGTGGGGTATATGTGATGTTTTGATACAGGCATACAATGTGTAACAATCTAATCAGTATAATTGGGGTATCTATCACCTCAAGTATTTTTGTGTTAGGACCATTCCAATTCAACTCTCTTAGTTATTTTAAAATATACCATAACTTATTGTTGACTACAGTGACTTTGTTGTGCTATCAAATATTGTTCATTCTATCTAACTAACTATATTTTTGCACCAATTAATCATCCCCAATTTATCCCCACCTCCCCACTACCCTTCCCAGCCTCTGGTAACCATCATTTTATCTCTATGAGCACAAATGTTTTAATTTTTAGTTCTCACATATGGTCAGAACATATGAAATTTGTCTTTTCGTGCCTGGCTTATATCACTTAACAGAATGTTCTCCAGTTCCACCCATATTGTTGCTAATGACAGGATTTTATTCTTTTTTTATGGCTGAATAATATTCTATTGTGTATATGTACCACATTTTCTTTACCTATTCACCTGTTCATCACCTAAGTGTCTGATGGACACTTAGGTTGATTTCAATTCTTGGCTATTGTGAATAGTGCTGCAATAAATATGAGAGTGCAGATATCTTTTCAATATACTGATTTCCTTTCTTTTGGGTGTATACCCAGCAGTGGGACTGCTGGATCATATGGTAATTCTATTTTTAGTTTTCGAGGAACCTCCATGCTGTTCTCCATAGTGGTTGCACTAATTTACATTCCCACCAACAATGTATGAGGGTTCCCCTTTCTCCACATCCTTGCCAGCATTCATTATTGCCTATCTTTTGAGTAAATGCCATTTTAACTAGGGTGAGATGATATCTCATTGTAGTTTTGATTTGCACTTCTCTGATGACTAATGATGTTGAGCATTTTTTTATATACCTGTTGGCCATTTGTATGTCTTCCTTTGAGAAATGTCATTTCAGATCTTTTGCCCATTTTTAATTGGATTATTTCAGTTTTTCCAGTTGAGTTGTTGGAGCTCCTTATATATTCTTGTTATTAATCCTTTGTCAGATGAGTAGTTTACAAATATTTTCTCCTATTTTGGAGTTGTGTCTTCACTTTGTTGATTGTTTCCTTTTTTGTGCAGAAGTTTTTAGCTTGATGTGATCTCATTTGTTCATTTTTGCTTTGGTTGCCTGTGTTTTTGAGGTATTACTCAAGAAATCATTACCCATTGTTCTGAAGTGTTTCCTCAATGTTTTCTTTTAGCAGTTTTATAGTTTCATGTCTTAGAGTTAAGTCTTTAATCCATTTTGATCTTTTTATATATGGCAGGAGGTAGGGGTCTAGTTTTATTCTTCTGCATATGGCTATCCAGTTTTCCCAGCACCGTTTATTGAAAAGACTGTTCTTTCCCCAATGTATATTCTTGGCACCTTTGTCAAAAATGAGTTTACTATAGATGTGTGGATTTATTTCTGGGTTCTCTATTCTGTTCCATCAGTCTGTATGTCTGTTTTTATGCCACTACCATGCTGTTTGGTTTACTAAGGCTCTGTAGTATAGTTTGAAGTCAGGTAATGTGATTCCCCCAGTTTTGTTCTTTTTGCTCAGGATGGCTTTGGCTACTCTGGGTCTTTTGTGGTTCCATATAAATTTTAGGATTATTTTTTCTATTTCCGTTAGCTGGTGACTTTTGTTAAGTTGCTTAGCTTTTCTGTACCTCTGTTCCTTCTACAAAAGGGGGATTTAAAGACAGTGTTGTCTCATTTGGTTGTAGTAGGATTGAATGAGTTAATTCACTTAGAGTTTCTTAGATTTCTATGTGGCCTACAGTAAATGCTCACAAAGCATTAGTTATTTTAACTTTCTATCACTTTTTTTTTAAATGGTCACCTTGAGTTTTAAATAGACTTTATTTTTTAGAGCAATTTTAGGTTCACAGCAAAACTGAACAAAAGTACAGAGATTTCCCATCTATCCCTTGCCCTGCCCCTGCCTCCCAGTGTACCTGTGCACAGCCTAGCCACTGTCAGCATCCTGCACCAGGGAGTACATTTGTTATGACTGATGAACCTACATTGACACATCATTATCACCCAAAGTCCATAGTTTACAATCGGATTCGCTCTTGATGTTGTATATTCTATGAGTTTGAACACATGTATAATGACATGCATCCATCATTCTAGTATCATACAGAATAATTTCACTGCCCTAAAAATCCTCTGTCCTCCATTTGTATCATTTTTAATTACAGATTGCCTCACACTGTAGATAATACGACATTTCTTACACATTCTTTATTTTCTCTTCTAAACTAATTAAAGCTGAGCTAGTTTATGTGACCTTTACAATTTTACTTATTCCATAGAGCCATACACAGCACTTGGCAAATATATACGTAATTACTGGTAAAAAGATGACAAATGAATGAATGAATGAGACCTGTACGTAGGGGTAAAGGACTCAAACTTAGGTATAATTTTTACTTTCCTTTTTGTACTTTTTAGTGTTTTCTACATTTCCTCCAATGAATTTATTTTTATAGTCAGAAATAAATAACAATAAAGGTGATATTTTTCATTTTTTAAAAGTCCTTTAACTTGCTCTCTGTTCCTCAGCTCCTTCTTTACTCATCAATTCTTAGCCCTGGTTCCTCTCTTGTCAGTAAGCACCATGTAGTCTATGCCAGGAGGCATGGAGTTCTCTGGTTAGTGTTCACATTGGGTAGTAGTTAAGAGCACAGACTCTGGAGCCAGATACTTGGGTTCAAATCTCAGTTCCTCCTTTCCTAGCTGTGTGAACTTGGGCAAGTTACTTATTTCTCTCTATCTGTCTTGGCTCATCTGTCAAATGGGTATGATGATGGTAATATATCTCATAGAGATTTGTGAGGGTTATCTCAATTAGTACATGTAATGTGCTTAGACAGCGACTGGCACATGAAAAGTATTCATAAGTGTTAGCTCTTATTTCTGTCATATACTAAAGCCTATTAGGACCCAGAGAAGTTTCTGTTCCAACAAGGGACTGTTGAGGGCCTGTTTGTGCCCTGCCTTTTTTATTGCCACTCCTATATGCTGGTCTAAAGAAGTATGATTCTAGCAAAACAAGCTGTTTTTTCAATTTTTGTACAAATCTAATTTCTAGGCCACCTTTTGAACTAAAGCTCTCTTGTAATGAACACATCAAGAAAATAATTAAAGACTCAAAGATTTGATTACAAGCTAAATTGTAAAGAAGAAAACTGGTTGCTTGCTTAATTCTCCTTTCACCTTTTATTGGCTACAGCAAAATGTAACATGTAAGACTAGAATGAGAGTTGAGCCACTGCTGAGGGTGTCTGGTTGGAGGTGGTCCAGGTGGGTCTTATCATCCTATATCCTGGCTCATCTTGGCATGAGATATGACAATGCATATAGTTGGAAGATATCACTTTCCCAGCCAAGGCATCAGTCACTAGATTCTAAATCACAGAAATATTCAATATTGTGACTTCTTCCAGTTATAATCAAACCTGAAGTTAAGCCCATCCAAACCTCTTGGGTTATTGTTATGCTTCTGTTAGCCTAGGGTTTCTTTAAAGTTCCTACACAGAGAAGGTTTTGATTTGGACAACATAAAAATCTCAAAACAATCCTGTTTTCAAGAAATGGCTGATGTGTTCCCATACAGAGCAGACTTCATTCAACCAACAAACATTTTTGAGCAGGTTCTAGGCTGCAGGCACTGAGTTGGGTGCTGGGGATACAGTGGTGAACAGGCCCGTGAATATTTTTCTCCTCATGGAGCTTCCTGTCTGGCCAAGAGCCAAAGACTGACTTGTGAATCAGTACTGTCTAGTGCCTCAGCACTGAGAGAAAACAGCAGTCTCATACTCTTTGTCTCTTCGAGTAAAGCTCCAGGATTTCTTCTTGTGATTCCAAACCTCAACTAGGAGTATCTAATCAATTCTTTCCTCTCTCCTCTTGGAAAGCCCTCTCTCTGGATCCTTCTTTGCCACGCTAGCTTTCTGTCCAAAATCTGAGGGTGGTGTTCCTGACTGGTGGTTGTATTAGTCAGGATTCTCCAGAAAAACAGAACTGATAGGCAATATAAATATATAGAATTGTCTCACATAGTTATGGAAGCTGAGAAGTTCCAAGATCTGCAGTTGGCAAGCTGGAGACCCAGGAGAGCTGATGGTATAGTTCTAGCCCAAATCTGAAGGTCTGAGAACAGGAGAGTTGATAGTGTAAGTTCCATTTTGAGTTGGAAGACAGGAGAAGATTGATGTCCCAGTTCAAAGACAGGCAGGCAGAGTGAATTCCCTCTTACCACATCTTTGTGTTCTATTTGGGCCTTTAATGGATTGGATGAGACCCATTCACATTGGAGACAGCAATCTGCTTTACTTAGTCTACTGATTCAATGTCAATCTCTTCCAAAAACACCCACACAGACATACCCAAAACAATGTTTGACCAAATGTCTGGGTGCCCTGTGGCTCAGTCAAGCTGACACATACAATTAGCTAGGTCATGTGCCCAAATTCTAGCTGCAAGGGAGGCTGAGAAAAATAAGTATCTGGCTTTTTAAGCTTATGCAATGAGAAATGGGTTCTGTGTTTTAAGATGAGAGATTCCTGTTAAGAGAGGTTAGATGCTGGGTGACCAAAAAGAATAACAAACGTTTCCTATAGACTAGAAACCAGTTTTCCTGATTCCAAGTCCAGTGCTTTCTGCACTACATCATAGTTGTCACATTATTGAACAAATTTTTTTCTTTACTTTTAGAAAACAGCCTGATGGGATGAGAGAGCACTGAGAATTCCATTCTTCAGTGTGTATTTAATTATTTCTACACTGGAGCAAATGCCATGGACTGATGTTTTTTCATGGGAATTTAAACCCCATTCTCTTTGGCAGTGAGTCCTAACTATTTTTGGAAGTTGGAAAAAAATTCAGAGAATCTGGTTCACTTTTTGTCATGTACAGTAATGTTATTTTTGTGTATCTGGGACAGTGACATGGTCAATGCTTATTTTTAATTGGCTTTCTGGGGACACAAGGTCAGAAACAAGGCAGAAGAATCACTCACGATTGACTAGGATCCTGTCCTGTTGGTCTGTATTCAGTAGCAGGAGCCCTCTTCTCCCTGAGCGCCTTGGCTTTCTTTCAGAGCCTACCAGCCTCTCTGTGGTCATCTTACTTCCTTTTGATTACAGCTAGAATGTTCTATAAGGGTTGGGGTCAGTGCTTTAGTCCAAGAATCAGGACACCAGCATTTTAGCTGTAGCTCTGACATCTAATCACTGTGGATGTAGAGCAAGTTACTCGCTCTGAGTCTCAATTTTTTTATCTGTGAAACAAAGATATTGAATTAGATAATCCCTAATCAGGGTGCTTTTGGCAGCAAATCAGAATACCCAAGTAAAAAATGACTTTAAAAAATAGCATTATATAAAAATAAAAATTCAGGACCCAAGGTTATTTTGGGGACTAATTCAACAGCTCAGTGATATAATAAAGGACACAGACTCTTTTGTCTTACTCTGTTGTCATCTTTAGCATGTTGATGATGTCTCTCCTACGGTTGCAGATGGCTACAATAGTTCCCAGCATCAAGAACGGACAACATGATGTCAAGAAAATCACAGAAGAGAAGGAGGGATTACTTCCTCGTGAGTCTTTTTATTGGGAAGGAAAACTTTCTGGGAAAGCCATATTTCTCCCCTTAGGTCCCATGCCAAAGTCCCAAAGGAAGGTGGGAAAATGATGATCAATTATTTGTAGCCTCCATAGTTCGCATCAGACTCTATCAGTGAGAAGAAAGACCTGCAAAGTCCTTTCTATTCCCAACTTTCTGTGATTCTGTGGTTCCTCAAAGATCTTCATCAGGGAATATAAGGATCAGGCTTTGGCATTGGTTCTCGAGTGTTGGGTTTTGCATGACTTTGGAAACATAAAGAACAGTGGCTTCCTCCTATAAAAGGTACATAGAATAGCTATTGGCAATACTGTTCAGAACATTTTTCATGGGGGAGATAATGAGTAGCGTGTTTGTGAAGGTAATTGCCCTTCTTAAAGCACAGGAAGATCGTATAGATATACCCAATATATGCTTCCAATAAAGTTTGTATTTTTGCCTGATTTCTGTCCTTTCTATAATACATTGCATCCTCATCATGTGGCAATGTTGAAAAGAATCTCGTGTTCCCTGATCACAGGTTGGGTTCTCTGGAAGCAGACACTAAGATGGAGGGATTAATACCTGTAGTGCTCTGTAGTGTAATTCTTCCACTGAGACTTGCCATAAATTCTACGTGGCACCTTTTCCTTTTACTGATTGCTATGGTTTGAGTATATTCCCTCCAAAATTTAGGTGTTGAAACTCAAGGGCTAATGTGATAGTATTAAGAGGTAGGGCCTTTAAGGGATGATTGGGTCATGAGGGTTCCTCACTCATGAATTGGATTAAGGCCCTTATAAAAGAGGCTTCACAGCAGTGTTTGGCTATCTTGCCCTTCTGCCTTCCACCATGTGAAGACACAGGTTCCTTCCTTCTGGAGGATGCAACAACAAGGTGTTATCTTGGAAGTAGAGAACAGCCCTCGCCAGGCAACTGAACCTGCTGGCACCTCAGTCTTAGACTCTTTGCCTCCAGAACTGTGAGAAAATAAATTTCTACTCTTTATAAATTACTAAGTATGTGATATTCTATTATAGCAGCACAAATGGACTAAGGCACTGATACTTCTAACACTATAGTATCTGCCAGATCATATTGCCCAAGTGGCAGGACTACTTTTACCATAGCTTGACTGTGCTGTGGAGCCCTTTTCTCTACTGGACCACACGAAGGTCTGATAGCCTTTCATATCACCCAGGATGTGGGCTGGCAGAGCAACCCTAGATGTGGGATATGCTGTCTCCAGAACCTCAAGAGGCTCACTGGGTGTCGAAGGTATATCAGAGCCTTTCCTCCTGGGGAGTTGTCTATATCTTCAGGCAGTGGGTTCTGGATCTAAAAACTGGCTCAGGTCCAGAAGCCAAGCAAGGATTATGCCTCTTTACTCGGTGAGTGTCCTCAGCCTCCTAGACACTTATCTTGACATTTTATGCTGGTACAAATTGAGTAGTACCCTTGTTACTGTCTATTATGTTGCTCATTTGGATGCTGTGTTTTGAGGTAGGCACTGTAGACTGCCATTCAACCTTGCTGGTTCCTGTAGTAATTGTAAACCTCTGACTTCTGGGAATTAAGGGCTGTCACCTGGACTGCATGGTTTGGGGTCCTATCATTCCCTTTGCTATCAGTAAGTGTAGTTCTGTAATGGTGTCTCCTACTTTCAGCCCTGGCCTGCAGAGGGGAGCCACCACCAAATGTCTTACTGTTCTTGGTAGTGTACTCCCTATGGCTTGGCAAATGGTATGGACTCTGGGCCTTTCTGTGGAACAATCCTCTTTTCGCCATATATAGTATATCCATTCCAGCATTCTCACTTCCCTCAGCCTCTTTATCCCTTAATGTACCATCTAGCATGGCAATTCTGGCATTTCAACTTCACTCAGCATGTCCAATGCTTTTTCTGTACTTCTGGGAGCCATCATGGTAGCGAGTGTGCACCATCTCCTGAGGTCCTCTCCCAGGAGAGATGCTAAATCCTGTATCTCAGAAAAACAATCCCAAGTCAACACACTATTCCCTATCCAATTTTATGTTCCAGCCTTCTTGATCGAGCCCCTCAGGATCCAGTTTCACATGTTCTCCCGTGGATTCTGCCGGTACCTGCCAGTTAGGTCTTGGCGCTCCTTTGTGGTAGTTCCTTTTCCCCTTCTCTGCTTAGCAGCAAAAGGCATGTGAGTGGCAGAACTCCAGGGCTCCCCCAGTCCCAGTTGCTTATTATGCTAAGTATCAAAGACAAACAGTGAAATTTGGAACTTGTGCTAAGGAACCACACCAGTCAGGAGGGGCAAGACTCCCTGTCCTTCAGTGTCTAGTTCTAACTCTTCATGTTCCATTGAGCCTCAGTGAGGTGTCTCCTGAGGACGACAGCTCACAGAGTGGTTTGCAAGCATATATGAAACTGTGCTTCATGTTGTGGATTCCCAAAAACAAACTGGGAGGGGGTGTACACTTCAGAGGAGGTTGCCAGATGCCCTTATGGGTGCAGGTAAAGAGAAAACAAGATTTCTGTGTTACTGATGTTTTCGTGACTTTGTTTTGTATCCATGGACTGGGAAAATCTAGAAACATTTGAGTAATTACTTTGATCTTTTTGAGTTTTTTGCTTTACTGTTTTCAGTCTCTACACCTTGTATATTTTGATTAGGTGTTAAGATTTTAGAATCAAAGATATGAATTTGAGTCATAGTTCAAATATCTTTTGGTAAATTATTTACACTCCCTGAGCTTCAGTTTCTTTATTAGTATTAATGAGGATAATAATACCTACCCAAATATTAATAGTTCGGGAAAAAATAAGATAATGTATATATGGTACTTAGAACAGTATCTTCAACATTATAAAGTTCAACAATAACATGTATGTTATGATTATTATTATCATCCCGCCTCTATTTTAGGTTTCCATAAGGCAGGGACCAGGACTTATTCATTTTTATATTCCCCCCCCAGTGGCCAGTATAGTGCCATAACCATTATAGACACTGAATAAATGTTGGTTAAGATAATTTAAGATAACTTCAATAGTATGTTGATTTCCTTAGTAAGAATGCCCTGTACAGATTCAAGACACAGTAAGAATTACATACGCTTTTTAGATTTCCTATCAATAATAAGTGTTTTGGAAGCTGACAGAGCAGTGCTGGATTTTTATCCAGTGAACTCTGATCACTTGCCCAGTACCCTGGGTGAATGTGGAAAACCTGATGCAACATGGAGAGTGGGCACTGGGGACTAATGGAGCAAAACCAGTGACACCTAGAGCCATGCATCTGAAATGTTAGCCTCATTATCACAATACTGAAATTAAGTGCTAATCAGTTGTCAGTAATTCAAGTGTACATAATAAGCTAAACCTCTGAGCAAGAGATGGAGGGGTTCAATGACAAAGATAGAAATATGCAATAGTAGGCATCATCAGTGCTCCCATAAAGCATTTCACCCAATGTTCTCTGCACTGCAAGAAGCTTCTTAATTTCATTTATACCTTTAATTGAATTAAGCCTTAAGAACACTGGGGCTTGGACTATGGTTCTGTCAGAGTATATTTAGTACTATAAATTAAAAGCCAACAGAAGCTCTTTGTAAGAACAAACAAAGATAGGAAAAACAAGGCAACTGGGGTCACAGACCAATTCAAAGTAGCATTTTTTCCTGTAAGTATTAAATTATAGAACACTTTCTATAACACAAATATAGACCCACCAATCACATTGAAAGAAATTAAAAGCTCTGCTTTCAGGCATTCATTAAAGGTAGTATCTTTGGATGGAACTGGAGACCATTATCCTAAGTGACGTATCTCAGGAATGGAAAAACAAACACCACATGTTCTCTCTAATAATTGGGAGCTAATTGATAGGCACCCATGGGCCCAGAGAGATGTTAAGGTCATTGGAAATCAGGAAGAGGGAGGGGTAAAAACTAACCTATCGGGTGCAATGAACACTATTCGAATGATGGGCACACTGAAAGCCCTTTATATTAAGTAACATAAAAGGTATCCATGTAACAAAAACATTTGCACTCCCTTAATATTTTGAAATTTAAAAAAAGGTGGTATCTGCAGACTTCTGAGAGGGTAGAATGGGCTCGTTACTCATTACTCTCTATTTATTTTTAAAAAACCCTATACTCTGGTTTCTCTTCAGACTGAATAAATCTTTCACCTTAAAAAAAATCAATGCATATTTAGAACATATTTTTGTAACTAAAAGCCACCATGAAAAAGTTTTCCTGGTAGGTTTTTACTTATTTGTTTCCTCTTTTTGTGGCTGTTTGATATTTACTTAGGATTCACTGTCATTACCACTCTCCTAGTTAACATCTCAGATGTTGTCAACAAGATGGATAAAAAATTGGACTGAATTTTTTGGGGGGGCTATGGTGAGAGGTGTTGATAGATAAAAGGGTGAGATATGAGCCTGAGTCCTGACACCCTCCCAGAATCACTGGCCTATGAATAAAACACATTTGACTGAGAATATTCAAATCTTGTATTTGTTCATTGATTTGAGCCAAGTCACCTAAACCCTGGGTGCCTCAGTTTCTCCATCTACACAATAGAGTTACTTATAAATATTACTGGTATCACAAGAATTGCTTACAGATAAAATCATGTAGGGTATATGGGATAACTTTTCCACAGTGTCTATAAAGTATTTTCCGCACACAACACGAAAGACCGTGTATACCCCCTACCCCAGCTGTTCCTTCTTGTTACCAAAATGGTAGCAACAAAGATCTCATAAGAATCAATAGAAAGAGATGCAATTTCTCAATACTAATAATGAGAGTTTATAAAATACATCACAAAAGAAATAAGTGAAATAAAAATTGTTAGGTCATATTATAAACATGAATTTTTGAAGCCAAATCGTGAAGTCTTTATTCAAGAACTGGGAGCCCAATTTTGGGATGCGATGGGATGAGGAGTTTCTTCGCCTCTTTCTTCACACTCATGATGAACATGGGACTGGGGCATAGAGATATGTGCTGAAAGGGATCTGGGGGAAGAAGACAGATGCTGACAAGTCCTGCCAACTAAGCCACAGGGACAGTGAAGGGCCTTCAATGGCCTCATTGGAAATGCCCAACTCTCTCTCACTCAGATGCCAACAACCTTTGCCCAAGTTCTGTCTTCCCTGAGCCTCTTCGAAATGCCAGGTACCAGGTCTCTCTCTACTCCCAGTGGCTCCTGGCATTTCTAATGTCTGCCAGGTGTGGGGTCTGGGCACTGGCTCCCAATCAACGAGGGCAGGTTGGTCATGGAGATTTCCTGGGTCTTTCCAACCTCATTTGCCTGAGCTCCTGCTGCAATTCCCCTTTCCCACATTGATGGCTGGAATCATCTTCCATGTGGGGACTTACAAGAAGAACAGCACAATTTTTCTACTGAAAATGCCATTTCATTGCACAACATTTCATCCACAGTCAAGAGTCTTCCTCATGGTAGGCCACCACTTAGCTGCCACACGTAGTAGAATTGTGGCACTATTATCTCAAAAGAACTCATTTTAGATGTGATGAGTTTTTATGTAAACTGTAGTCTATTCCAGTGGTTCTCAAAGTGTGACCTACTAAACCCTGGGGGTCCCTGAGACCTCTTCAGGGAGTCTGCAACATAAAAAGCTATGTTTATAATAGTACTGAGACCTAACTCGCCTTTGTAACTGTACTGTCATTTGCACTAATGGTACAAAAGCAATGGTGGGTAAAGCTGCTAATGCCATAATGCACAGCAAGGCAAGGGCACAAAATTGTACTAGTTTTCATCCTATTTTTCACCACCATGCAGTCGGAACAATGTTTTCATGTTTCTGTGTGACGATATGGGAAGCCCACTTCATGAAGCACTTTTGTCAATCAAAGAACGTTGTCTTGCAAATAAGAACTTAAGCAATTATTTGAATTAGAAATTTATTTTTGGAACACTATTTTTACTTGAAGGAATAATTGACAAGCCACGAATGTTCAAACTTTGGTATTTGGCAGACTTTTTCTCCAAAATGAACAAAGGAAGGCTGTCACTTTAAGAAAAACAACTGGCAGTATTTTTGCCAATGTCAAAATCTAGGATTTCAAGCAAAAATTAGAATTCTAAAAAACTTGTATTCATCACCATGAGCTTAATAGCTTCCCCATACTTAAAGATTTTTCTGAGATCAGTGTTATATTAACAAATATCAAGATTATATGCTAGCATTATTAATATGCATTAACGAATGTAACCTTGTGTTATTGTATACTATGTCAGTATTTGGAAGATTTTCATAATTAGTGAACTAACATTTTCCAAATGACAATGCATGGCATATTACATGGATAACATGGGTAAAAGAGCCGTTCAAAGAGCAGCGAATTTTAATGTAACAGTGTGAAAAATTCATTGATACGGTTTTAGATTCCACATTGCAACTATTCTTAAAGAAACTACTATTTATTGAGTTTTGGTATACGATCAAAAAATTCCACTTTTCTATACCTTTAGGAAGCCTCTTGGTCTCTTAGTCCTCTTTCTTAAATTAAATATGTCTTTAGTGCCTTCAGATCCTGATGAAAATATGCCATGCAAATCCAGAGGAGTAAGACGGCAATTTGGCATTTGGCAAATAAATTGTGTCTCAATTACATTTTACTGAAAATTTCTTTTTGAAATACAGACTTTGTCAGCGAAAGTCGTAATTTAAGACTGCAAATGGGATTGAAATAGATTGGGCTTTCTGTTTTTTTACCCAATTTGACAGTATTTGACAGTATATCCTTCAGCCTGTCCCTCCTTCAACCCCTGTGGAGTATGAGCTCTCCCAACACTGGCACAGCAAATGGATAGATGATTTTTGAATCAATGTGAAAATACTCCTTTTGAACTATTCATATTTTTTACATAAACAGAGCTCTCCTACTCGCTGATGCAGTATCAGGTCTAGGAAAGAAGAGCCTAGTTTTTGTTGAGGGAAGTAATTTGGAAGGGAATTTAACTGCCTTAGAAATAAAAATGTGCTGATATTATTCAAGCTCCAGCTTTTTATATTCAGGTCTGCATTACAATTAAGCTATTCTTTAAAAAGAGACCTCAGCACATCTTTAGATTGTCACCTCCTTATATAAACTTCCTTAAGTGCCTAAAATGAACTGAACAATTCAATAGAGGCATTAGTGTTCTTTCACTTGAATATTGCATATTCTCTGCTAAATGTAAAGATTTTTTTTTCTTGACAGTAATTATTTAGCAGCCCATAGGTTTTTAATGACTACTCCAAGTGACAGTAAATAAAGACATATTATGGAGGAGGATGCTTGCTAAGAAAGGGACATGCTTCCCACCTTACTGTAATTCTATCTAGCAGTTTAGAGCAGCTCTGTTTGCCTCCATTTATGACTAGAATTAGCAATTGTAATTAAAATCAGCAATTATACATTATAGACACGAACAGGGCTTTGGAGTCGGAAACTGCCACTTACTTTTTGGCTTTGGTCTTGTTATTTAATTTTCTGAGTCTCCATTTTCTTACCTGTGAGTTGGAGATGATGATAATACATATCTCACAGGGCTGTTGTAAGGATTCAGTGAGATAATCCGTGTAAAATATGTAGAACAAGGCTTGGCACAGAGTTAGGGCACCATAAAATTTAGCTCTATGTATTGTTATTATTTATGACTATTATCCTGTTTGGAGGAGTGGTACAGATTCTAAAGAACCATTGACCTAGAACGTGTGTCAATATTTTCAATTTGGATTAAAGACAATTCATGCCTCTGAAATCACAGGTAGATGAAAGATTAATGAATGTTACAAACAGCCTTATGTTTTTTAAAACTTTGTTGGATACAATAAAACAAGCTCAGCAGTGGAGTAAATATGGCTGAAATCTGCTTACTGTTGATCAACTATAGTCACTTAGACAACCCTACCATTTGATTATGAAGAGTTGTCCGGGGGTCTGGTGGTTAACTGGGGGACATAGAATATTTCTTCTCCCTTTTTGGCAATGAGGTAGGGATCACATTTAGGTCAATTCTGGGAGCATTAGACCTGAAAGCTTTAATTCAGAGAACTAGATTGGCACCTTGTAGCTCACCAGACAGAACAGATTCTAAACAATTCTGGCAAGAAATCTTCTCCTAGGGGCTTTTTCAATTTTAGGCAATTAGTCATTTTATAGTAGGTGAAATTACTAGCTCTCAACCTAGGATTATCCTAGAACTAAAAAAATGAAACGGTTCAAGGACTATATAATTAAGTGAAGTAACTTGTCATCAATGGAAATTTGTGCAATAGCAATTCCTATTTTAAAATTCATTTGGGGAAGAGGAATTAATATGTCCCAAACTATGCATTTACTATGGGTTTTGAAAGCTGAGTTCAAAGTTTTCAACTAGGATTTTTAAAGGAGATGCAGTCCTTATGAAATATTCTCAGTCCTTATGAAATATTCTCAGTAATGATTAGAGGACTATCCTCTCACCTAGATGGTAGGTGGTCAAACAATTAGAGCTGATCAACTATAGACCCACCTTTAGAATTGGCCCAGACCATGAGTACTTTGAAAGACCTACTTTAAACTTCATTAAATGTGTTCATATTAAAATAAACATCATACTCTCCAACATTCCCAAACCAGTTAAAGGCAACCAAAATAAAATCACACAAAACCTGTCCTGTTTGAAACATGATTTTTAACAAAAAAAACACTGATGAAAGAAATCATAGATGACACAACCAAATGGAAAAACATCCCATGCTCATGGATTGGAAGAATCAATATTGTGAAAATGACCACCACACATACTTAACAAAGCAATCTACAGATTCAATGCAATTACTATTATTAATAAAAAACCAATGTCATTTTTCACAGAATTAGAACAAACAATCCTAAAATTCATACGGAGCCCGAATAGCCAAAGCTGTCTTAAGCAAAAGCAACAAATGTGCAGGCATCACATTAGTTGGCTTCAAATTATACTACAAGATGATAATAATCAGAACAGCATGGTACTGGTATAAAAGTAAACACATAGATCAATGGAACAGAATAGAGAACCCAGAAATAAAGCCAAATACCTACAAGCAACTGACCTTTGACAAAGCAGACAAAAACATACACTGGAGAAAGGACATCCTATTCAATAAACAGTACTGGGAAAATTGGGTAGTCACATATGGAAGAATGAGACAGGATCCCCATCTCTTAACCATATGCAAAAATTAACTTAAGATGGATTAAAGACTTAAATGTAAGACCTGAAACCATAAAAACTGAAGAAGAAAACCTAGGAAAAACTCCTCTGGACATTGTTCTAGCCAAAGAATTCATGGCTAAGACCTCAAAAGCAAATTCAACAAAAACAAAAATAAATAAATGAGACTTAATTAAACTAAAAAGCTTCTGCAGAGCAAAAGAAATAGTCTACGGAGTAAACAGACAACCTACAGAATGGGAAAAATATTCATAAACTATATATATCCAACAAAGGACTAATATCCAGAACCCACAAGGAACTCAAACAAATCAACAAGAAAAAAACAGTCCCATTAAAAAGTTGGCAAAAGACATGAACAGAGTCTTCTCAAAAGAAGATATACAAATGGCCAAAAAACAAATGAAAAAATGCTCAACACCACTAATTATCAGGGAAATGTAAATTAAAAACACGATGAAGTACCACCTTACCCCAGTCAGAATGGCCATCATTAAAAAGTCAAAAAACAATAGATGTTGGTGTGAATGTGGTGAAAAGGGAACACTTATACACCATCAGTGACAATGTAAATTAGTACAATCTCTATGGAAAACAGTGTGGAGATTTCTCAAAGAACTAAAAGTAGACCTACCATTCAATCCAGCAATCCCACTACTGGAATCCCACCATGGAATACTAACAGAATGAAATATTGTCTTTTGCAGCAACTTGGATGGAACTGGAGGCCATTATCCTAAGTGAAGTAACTCACGAATGGAAAAACAAATACCACATGTTCTCACTTATAAGTGGGAGCTAAGTTACAGGTATGCAGGGGCACACAGAGTGGACATTGGAGACTCAGAAAGGGGGAGGATGGGAGGGGGATGAGGGAAGAAAAATTACCTTTGTGTACAATATGCCCTATTTGAGTAATAGGTACTAAAAAGTAGTAGTACTAAAAGTCCAAACATCACCACTATACAATTCATCCAAACAACCAAAAACCACTTATACCCCTAAATTACTGAAATTTAAAAAACCCGTAAAAAGTGATAATATTGCTCTTGGCTTTGATAATTCCATGGATTTGGTCAAATCTTTTAAGTTGATTGATATGCCCCGGGTCAACTGCAACAGAGAATATAGTTTTATAGACCAAAATCTTTCGAGTGGTGAACTAGATATTCAAAAGTTAAGTCACTGAGGTTGCCAGAACCTCTCCCCTCACCAGTCAGGCTGAATACTTGTCACCCCAGAAGGAGATAAACCTGTATATGATGTGGAAGGCTATCGGGAGATGTCTCAGTTAGAACCAGAGAGCCATTTTATTAGCAGGACCCCTGGTTTGAGCCAGAAGCCTGGGATGAAGTCCTGGTTCCTTCACTTACTGTTTGGGCGGTCTTGGGCGAGTCTCTCGGCTTGTCTAAATTCTCGATTTCCTCATCTACCAAAAGACAATAATAGAACCATCCTTACATCACAGGGCTGTTCTGAGGATTTAATGAGATGGTACACATAACAGTTGCTGAGGAACTGTAAAATCTGTAAGTTGTCACGTAACCATTAATGGTTCCCTCATAGTCACAGGCTGGGAAGGCTCAGATCCTGAGCAAGAGCTGGTTAGGCTATGTGAACAGTAGCTACAGCCATTGGCAAAGACAGTGAAGAGAGATCTAGCTAAACAAGCCCAAAACAAGCTTCAGACAGGGTACTTAGTGGGGTTTCCTATTCAGCTACTACTAGAGAACTTGCAATTTAAAATGCAACAAACAGTCCTTACACACAATTAATATTTCACCACCTTTAGTTTCGCCTAGGGAGGTTTTGACTCAAAACAGTTTTAGTATTTGCATGCCAAAAATTTAATATATATATTTGCATATCGGGTAGTTTCCTTAAGCAGAAAACCAGAAAACACCATAGTTATTGCCCCCTGCTCCACAGATGACATGGATGATTCCTGGAAAGTGTGGAGAGAGGTGATCTATTTCCAGGACACTCTCTCCATGTGAGCTTGGAAGGCCCAGAAAAGCCCTCCTGAGCAAAGCATAGGCAGTACTTTGTGAGAAGCCCAGGTTGCTGGTTACTCAAGTATTGCGCTGAAAATTTTAAAATGAAGCAATGGGGAACAGTAAATACAAAGATATTACATTTAAAGATAGTATTAAAACCTTCAAAATAGATACAGCCTGCATGGCATGAGTGGATGGGAGAATCTGTCCCAGCAGGTAAAATGGCAACACTTTTCTGAAAAGGTGCCACCCTGCCAGGTCTGGTTCTAATGCCCATGAATCTGATTTGTTTTAGAAGAGAAACCATTTAGAACTTTTATTGATATTGTGCGTGCGTGTGTGTGTGTGTAATATACAAATTTTTTAGAGCAGTTCTAGGTGCACAGCAAAATTGAGCAGAAAATACAGAGTTCCCATATACCTCCTGCCTCACATAACAACAGTTTCCCCCACTATCAACATCCCACACCAGAGTGATATGTTTGTTACATAATGACTGTGTTTTAATAATAGATGTGTAATGCCATGTTTTACTGTTTCCTCCCGATTCTCTATTTTCTATAAGACTTTTATTTTTGCCAACTTCAATTTTGCAAACCATGGTATAACGTATGGTCTTAATGAGAGCAGATTGGTAAGAGTTTACAGTACAAGTTGAGGCCGTGACCTTGCAAAAACAATCCGTCTGAATGGTCGGGGCCATTATACTTTTCCTTTCGGCTGAAGTTTAACTAGTGTTTCGGTAGAACATTCAAGAATTTTGAGATTAAAGGCAGTTAAGAATCCCCAACTGTTCATCATATGAAGTTCAGATGTTCTTGTGTCTTGGTTGGGGACTGTGCTCAGATTATAATTAGAGCAGTTTGTGTCTAGAAACAGATCTTGATCCTGACAAATAAATATAAATTGTATTAACCCTAGAAGTTATTCATTAGATATGACTAACAAAAAGCTCCTCTAAAATGAACATTACATGCATCATATGAAACATGACAAAGGATGAAATGCTCCACTGAGATGTTTTGACGTAGCTAATTTGGAGAAATCAATTTCCCCGCACCTCCACCCACCGGCAAAATTCTATGATTCAAACATGATTTCCTGTATGCTACCAGAAGCATCATGCCTTTTTTTCTTTTCTTCCTGCCAGGACTTCTAAAGTTCCCCATTTGGGCCTTTCAGTCTCCTGCCTATGTTTTTCCTGGGCCCCCAAGCATGGTATGGTGCAGGCTGTGCCTTGGGGAAGGGCACCTGGCTGAAGGGAAGAGCCAGGGCTGAAATCTAGACATGGTCCCTGGCATGGGGGTGGGTGTGTGCTCAGAGGAGGGATGCCTTTTTCACACTTGCATGAAGGTGCTGTATGGGCTAGAAGAGGCTCTGCTCTGTCTCCTTCATCCTCCGTCTCCTATTTTCCATTCTTTGGAGTTCAGGCTGCTTCATCACCACCCATCAACAGACCCCTTTTCCAGAACCCTTCTTGCCCTCTGCCCCTCTTCAGCTGCCCCACGGGCCATTCTGAAGGTCTCTCTCACTGTTGTGTCTCCAAAGAACCTCTTCTGAGTCGAATGCCTCTTTATAGGATATATTCCAGTGTACGTTTTTATAGCGTCATTTAAGGCACCTGAGATAAAGCAGACTTCCTTGGTTTGGTGCGCCGATTTTCCTGAGTATAAAAAAAGATGAAATCTAGGTTGAGTTGAAATGTGAAATTATTAAGAGCAAAACAGGAAATGAATATTTGCTCAGCCAACCATTTCCGATTGAGGGTTCTCTGTGCAATATGGTCTCTGAAGAGCTCACTGTTCGGTGTTAGACAGATTGAAATGATCCGCGGGGGGTGGGGGGAAATAACACTAAGCCCCAGGGCTGTGTAGAAGCAACTGAACTGCCGAGAGGCCGGCTGTGCAGGCGAACGTGTCCGTGTTGAAGGGAAGCCTTTGAACGCTATCTTTTTAGCAGGATGAATGCGAAACGCTACTGGGGAGGGAAAAAAAGGCAGCACAGAACTGCCACTTGAGCATTGCTTCCTGTCCATGTGGCTCTAGCTCTTTGCTGACAGTTATTCTTAGGCCTTCTTTGGCTTCAAAGGTTTCCTCTTTTCTATTTTTGGTAGCAGAATATGGATTCAGATCTGCATAACCCCTCTCGACGACTAATCTGCGCCCTGAAGAGAGTAGGGCTGCTGTTTTCTGTAGCTATCAGTTCTCTGTCTTTTCAGCACCTCCAAATGATTTTTAATATTAAGGACACAGATTTATGGGAAGGAGTCATTGAGTTTTCAAACTGATTTGTAGTCTCTTAATTTGCACATTCCTTTCTCCAGCAGGGGCATCTCAGAGATCAACTCAAGTAATGGGGCCTGACTTCTGTGATGAGTGAGAGAATCCGGGTTGGTAAAACAGATGGTCATCGAATGACCAAAAAGTGAGCAAGGACGATTTGCATTGGAGTAACGTGTAATTGATCAAGCACAATTCTATTCTGGAAAGAAATAATAAATGCCTATGTAATCGAAGGTTAGCCTGGTCTATAGAAACTGCAACGAAAAGCTACGAGCCATCCCAGACTGGAATGCTGAGGACCCCGGCCCTAGCAAAGGAAAACACATTGCCCAAAGTGTTTGTGAAGCGATTGTGAGGGGTGTTTCATTTCATGCCCTCTAATTCTATTTCTTGAATCACTTCTGTTTTTTTTCTGATCTCATGACCGCCTTACTTTACTTGCCCACTAGTAACGATAAACTTGCATGGGTTGTTTTTCATCCAGATGCCTTAACTTTTTTTTTTTTTTTTTTTTTTAAGAAATATTAAGCCTCAAGTCCTCCCATGAAAACACAGGGCCCTCTTCTTGGCTGAATGCAGAACTGGGGATCAGGAATGCAGCCCGCTCAGCCCAGCTGCCTCTGCCACGTGGTCCTAATCAGGGTCTCCCCTTGTGGCTTTAAAAGGGTGACAATCTTATTCTTGAGAAGGATTATCATGGGAATGTGTAAACTGAAGTATCAAGGGTTCATCCCATCTTCCCAAGACCACTCAGCAAATTTCTGTCTGCCATTGCATCTGGTTTGACCTTCACGGCCCTCTAGAAACCATGAACCCACACTCCGTGAATATTCCACATGTGCTATTTTATTTTATTTTGCAAAGAACAAAAAATTAACAGAAGCATATTAGGAGCAGAACTTTGAGAATTAATTCTAGGCACTTTACAAATGGATGACTGGCAAGAAGAAATTCAAACTAGTTCATATATTGGGTTTCCAGCACTGAGGAAGTATCTTTAAATATATTTTACATAATGGTTTAAGCAGCAGGCTGCATTATCTGTTCAATATTGACGATGAGCTAAAAACCTACATAATAGAGTTAAAAAGAAAGCCCCCCCTTAAGTCTTTTCCAGAGCTTTTTGACCCTGCTGAATTTTTTAGAGCTTGTTTTAAATGTGTCCCGATGTCAGACTTGTTCAGAAAGAGAGCATTGTGTCTCCCAAGAGAATGGTAATTTGCTCTTTTTTTTAAAAAAAATGGAGCAAAATGCTAACTTTTAATGGACTATCTAGCCTTTTCCGAAGGAAAAAAGTCCTCCCTCAGAATTCCTATGCAAATATTCAAATGCCCGGGTTGGGAAAAGGTTAAAAGGAACTGAAAACGTCTATAGTGGCTCTTTCTGAGATGCACTCCAACACTTGGCAGGATGAGGTGTTCATAGCAGGTGCTGGATTTGCTATAAATGGACAATTTATAAACAGAGCTGACAACTGGGAAAACAGAGCAGTGGGGAATGCTGGCATTCCAGGGGCCAGTGGTTGATTTCCTATCAGATGGTCCTCAGCATGGAATTATTGATAGCTGCTGCTCTGAAAGCAAGCCAGTTGGCTGGCGCATAAAAGGGCTGTACCTCAATTCATGCATGATCTGCTGCTAGATATTTTAAATAGGTCAGTGCAAATTAGCTTCTTCAGGTTGGTACTTCCTTAATTAGCAATTTAATTGCAAAGTCTTTTCCTCCCTCCTCAACCTTGACTGAATTTAACTCCCTTCCCTCTATATAATGCCATAGGAATGGGACCTGGGAGAAGTCTGACTTAATAAACAAAAGCCGACCCTGGGGAGTGGGGGAGGAGTCAGAGCAGCTTTAGTGCCTAAAGCCAACACAGAACCTGGCTAAGGCAAGTCACGTGTGCCACCGGGGGCAGCATTTTTGGCCGTGTGTCCTAAGGGAGAAAGGAGCAGGGCCTTTGTGCACAGAGCCCTGGGGGAGAAACAGAAATGTGTGGCAAAGGTATCTCATTTCTCTTTTGCTGTCAGTACACTAAGACATTCCTAAGACCACCCCCCAGCCCCCAGCAAGGTTCTGCTTTCAGAATATTCCTGTGGGTGCATTCTAATGATCACATCCATAGTTTCCATCATTTTTGTTTATTTTCAGACAAGTTTTTCCCCTGTAGAGATGTTTGGTGGTGGTTCCTGCATAGAAGGCATCGGAAGGCATTCCTACGTCTATGTGTGCAGCCTTGCTCTGGTGCCAAGTTCTGCCCAGAGCTAGTGGAGTGGCCGTACCTGTTTGTTCTAGCGGCATGAGTGGTTTTTCCAGGAGACATTTGTTTGGCTGGGACTCTACTTTTCTCCTGACCACACCCTATTGTTTTTCTCCTCAGAGGAACAGACTAAGGGCCTGATTCTGCAAGCACTTTTGACTTCCTTACAAGGAATGAAAATTGTGCTGGTCTGAAGATTAGGTTATTGAATTAGATGCACCTCCCAGCACAAATGTTGACCTAGGCATGAGGGCTGTTGGAATCTAAAGAAGAGGGCTTTGAGGGAGTCCTGAGCTGGGACTGTTTGGTGCCACATAATGGCAGAACACACCCAGATTAGAAAGGAATCTAAGGTGTTGAGGTGATGGGTACTTTTTTGGTGGGAAGTCATGTCTGTGAGTGCAAACTCCCAGGGGTCTTTCTTGCCTCTGGAAATCTCAGGTTCACCAACTGTGGTGAGCTCTTTGGTAAACAAGTGACAAATCTTACTGAGCATCTATTATTTCAAAGAACCATACTAGGTACAGGAGATACAAGGAAGTATAAAGCACAGAACTGCCAGCCAGAAGTTTACGATGTGGTTAGGGAGATACACCGTGTTCTTGTGAAAAGACAGGAAGTCAGGAGCAACAGGGCACATGAAAGCCATGGACAAGCGAATGCTCTAGAAGGCATAGGGGGCAGATAGGTCAGGAATGGCTTGAAGGGAAAGACAGGACTGGAGCTGGGCCTTGAAGGGTGGGGGAATTTCAGTAATTGGAAATGGGAAAGAGAGAGACTCTCCCAGGTGGGAGGGTGCTGTGTGGAGAGCCCTGGTGAGGAGCTGACCCCTGGCTTGGGAGGAGAGAAAAGAAGAATGTCCTGGGAGGTAGAGTTGAAGGATCACACAGATTCCAAAGTCCTGCAGAATTTGGAGTTCATCTTGCTGGACATTCACAATCAGTCACAAAGAGGGGGGGACACAGTATGTCAGGAACACAAAGGCAGACGGGAGTGGCAGTTGCTGCAAGAGGACCTCACAGAGTCCGATCTCAAAATGGCCAAGGCCGAGGGGTCGCAGAGACTTTTATTTAGACTGTGTGGTGTGTTCTGCACCCCTCTGCACATGTGGAGGGCTCCTTCCTCACTCACCGCCCCTGCTCACCATCTGCCTAAGCGAGGCCTAAGCTTCCACCCGTGGAGTTTCCCCACAGACACAGAGCCAAAGTCAAACAAAGGCAGATTGTTTCAAGTTCGCTGCTTGACTCTTAGTCACTCACTCTTGGAGTCCCATTGGTGCTGCCTTGATTTATTTGAGGACTTACTGGACACTTGGACTATTGCTTATTTCCACAGCTAACTCAGCGGCCAGCTTTGAGCTTTGGGAGCGTCTTCTCATCCAGACAGACTGCCAAGGCAGAGCCACAGGCCTGGGGGTGGGTGGGCTCTGCCCTGGTCAGCTAGGGGTCACCTGCTGAGAGCCCTGACACTTTTACCATTCTCTACCCCCTCAGCATATGGCCTGCAGACAGCCAGCTTGGGCAGCATCTGGGAGCTAGTTACAGATACAGAATCTGAGCCTCCTCACACACCTGCTGTGTCAGGATCTGCTGTTTCGTGGATTCTAAGGGATTCACACTCACGTTAGAGTTTGAAAGACAGTTTCAACCTGGCTGGACAGAAGAATCACCTGTGGGGCTTTAAAAACATTCCCTGACATATTACCCAGCCCCGGCTAATTAAGCCAGAATCTATGAGGGTGGAGCCGTGGCACTATTGCTTTTTAAAAAGTTTCCAAATAATTCTATATGCAGCCTGAGTTGAAAACCACTGGCCTATGGTGTGGGCTGGTTACTCTGTTTCCAAGGCACTGAATTCCCCTCACATTGTAAAACAAAACACCACTAACCATTTAGCCACAGAGCCAGATGGAGCTACAATAATGCTACTTAAGCCTCTGTGCAGAAGCCAGCCAAGAAGTCCCTGACCAAGGGCAGACAGAACCACTGGATTCACCCAGGAGTGTCAAGATGGCAGTTTGTTAGACTTCCTGGTCTTGGGTAGTCTCTTCCAGCTTTGGAGGGAACCTTCACACAGAACCTGAAGACAGTTGTCCTTGCCCCTAATCTCCCTTATATCTAGGGAGACAGTACCCAAGCCTGGCCCCTGGGAAGCTATGTTCCATATATATGGACAGCAGAAAAGTACTGAGGAATTGAGTATTGGTTTTCACACAAATGCTCCCTTTCAGGAAACACAAAGGAATTAAAAGCAGTTTTCCACTAATCCTCAGGCTAGGGTAGATGTCAAATTTCAATAACTACCATGGTTATTTCAATACATTTTCTTTCCCACCAGGGCCTTTCGGTTACTTAATGTTAGCGTGCTGAGAACCTTCCCCAATGGCTCTCAGTGAATCCCAAGTCAGGCCCTGATTTCTCTCAGTACCTCCAGCTCTGTTATAATTTCAAGGAGCTTCCACTTGACTTGGAGGGTATTAGTGAGTCTGTTTCTTCTTCCTGCATTAGGCCTGGGGTGGTGGTGGGCCTGGGCATAGCTGTATGAGCTGTGGTCTTTCTCTTTATTATTTCTTGTCCTCTCAGAACTGGGTTTAAGTACAGTCTGCTTAACTGGAGTCTACACATGTTCCTTAACCCTCCCTGGAGACCTTCTGCTAGGCTGGGATTCAGCTTTGGCCCAGGACCTCCTAGAATTCTGTTTGGGGTCCCCAGGTACTGTGTGCACTCAACAACTCAGACCACCAGACACACAGGTCTGCATGGAACTCGAGGTCCCCTCCCTTTGCACATTACAGTTTAGACTGCGGGCCTCTCCCATTACGGGCTCCCATCCTACGTGGCCACCTTGATTCTTTCCTCTCTTGGTTTTCTCTCCTTTTCCTTTGGCTTGGCATTCAGGTCTCAGCATAACTCATTGCTCCTACCCCTACCCAAGGTATCACAGTAGTAGCATATCCTCAGATGTAACCATGGGGATGATGCCATCATGACTGTCTTTCTCAATAACAATAGTATCATTATTTTTTTGCTGATGAGGGAACAGATTTGGAGATGAACCAGACAGTGGTGGTTAAGAAGATCCCAACTTTCTCACTTCTGGATTAGAACCTAAGGCTTCTTCAGTTCTGTGTTTTAACATTGCAAGATGACCACAAAAAAATCTGAAAAACCAAACTGAAATCTAGAAATGATGTTCAACTGAAGTGACATTTGTGTGTGACATTGTGGTTGTATATGTATGTATACACACACATACTGAAAATGTATCAGGGGTGTTTGTGAAGTGATCACGAAGAGCAGAAATAAATGGCATTGCTGTCACTGAAGGTAAATAACTACCTACTAATTGTCCTATGAGGTTTTAGGGCTACCAGTCATGGTGGCTCCTTCAGGGATAACAGAACACTTACTACTCTCTGGAAGCAGATTCAGGGGGAAGATCAGAGGATTTTAGATGTTATTGCTGTCTGTAAAAGAATTTATAATTTGTACCTTGCTGTGCCCAACTTGCTCCTAGGCACCCTCAGTCTGGTGATTGAAGTCGGTATGCCTTCTGTCCAGACAAGTAGCTTCTTGGGCTATTAATTATGTAATTAAAAGTCTAAACCTTCTCATTTTAAGTGATAATAAAATGTTTAAAGGTATGTTGCTTGTAAACCTATTTGTTTTTTTTGTCTTTCCATTTATTGCCATTCATTGCCTTTTATCATGGGCTGGCTGGCTGGCCAAGCCAAGCTAATTACTGCCCTATTGTTTTTGGAAGACTAGGTGACACCAAGACTGTTAATGAGTCTATAAATCGGGGCTCCAGGAGAGCCTGGCTGCTTTTCTCTTGCCCCTTCTCTTGTTAAGCATGCTCTGCTTTGGCCAAATTTGAGAGGATGAGCACAGTGAAGTTGGCCGTTGGTATGGCTGAGAGCACTGCTTGATAAAGAAACTAGCCATGAGTGGGCAGGGGCCCAGGGTCCAGGAGGGTGAGATGGTCAGGGAGACCACCATAATGGGAAAAGGGAAAGAGGAGAATTCCAAACTGAGAATTGGCATCCCATGTTCAGCAGAAAAGTGTCTACTATCTGGTCAAGACCCATGGCTTACCCTAGCATCGAATCAGTGTTAAGTTGACTCTTACATGAGTACGCTCACCTGAGTTAGAATGAAACCCAGCCGTTACCTGATATCTGTGGATAGGGTAAGTGTTAAAGGGTCAGAGCAGATGGCTGTGTGTCTCTTTTTCCTATGTTACCATTAAATCTGATCCACTCCTAAAGTGAAATAAAATATAGCAAAACTTTTTATCCTGTACACTTGCTGTTTTTAAACTTCATAAGATAAAGACTTACAGTCGTTTTGGAAAAATAACATATTACCTATCACATAAAGGCACTTTATAGAACAAAAGAATTACTGCTTTCTTGATAAATTCTATGTGCCCTAAAAGTTATATAGGATATTTATTTTGTTTTTAAATTTATTTTTAAAATAAAGTATATTTTTCCATTGTAAAAGTAATACAATAAATAGAAAAGAGTAAAAAGAAAAAATAATCATTCCTGGTTCTAAAGATCACCTCTGTTAATATATTGTGTATTTTTTGACACACTTTTCTATCAACAGTTTTAAGAGTTGTTGGGTTTTTTTTTTCTCCCCCGGGGGGATGAGGTGGAACATAAGATACAATATGCACAGTTATTTAAAAATTGCTATTCAATTAAAATCAGTTTGGTTTGGAAGTTTCTGCCATCCTTTGGAGTCACTGGGGTTTCTTGGGCACATTATAAATATCTGCTCTAAGAACTTAGGACATCAGAGCTGGAACATTGCTAAGCAAGAGGCTGAGGTATAGAAGGAGGCAATAATTTCCTCTGAGTCACCCAGTTAGCTGGGTTTGGAACCACATCTAGGACTCACAGCCCAGGTGTCCCTTCTGTGTCTTTCAAATAAGTATCCTCACAGCATAGTCATAGTCGGGGAGATAAGCAAAGAAAATTAGGGATGACCTGGAATTCCTGCAAAATATCTTGATGTGAAACGAGACAATCCCTTAGAAAGAGAAAATGAATAGCCTAATGAATGGAATTGTTTGTGTGGCCCCCTCCAAAGTCATATGTTGAAATCCCCTAACCCCCAAGGTGTTGGTATTAGAAAGTTGAACCTTTGGGATGTAGGTGCACAGGTCATGAGGGCTCTGCCCTTGTGAATGGGACTAGCGCCCTTATAAAAGAGGTCCAAGAGAGACTCTTCATCCCTTCTACCATGTGAGGACACAGTGAGAAGGCACCATCTATGAATCAAAAAGCAGGCTCTCACCAGACACTGAATCTGCCAGCACCTTGATCTTGGACCTTCCGGCCTGCAGAACTGTGAGAAATAAATGTCTGTTGTTATGAGCCATCCAGTCTATGGTATTTTGTTACAGCAGCCCAAACAGACTAAGACACTAAGTGACCTCAAGTAACAACACAATGTGTGTTTGAGAGTTACAGTCCTGGATCCAAATACTGGGCCCACCAATTACTAGCCCTGTGGTCTTGGGAAGATTTCCTTAATAATTTCTTTATTCAGCAAATGTTTATTGAGCACCAACTACATGCCAGGTACTCTCTGTGCTGGGAAAATAGCAGTGAACAAAGCAAAGTCCGTTCCCACAGGAAGCGTGTGTGCTAGAAAGGAGAGATAGGCAATACAGGTAGATACATGTTGTGTCAAGTGGATACATGTTGTGTCAAGTGGAAACATGTGGCAGAGAGAAAAATAAAGCAAGATGGGGGGAAAAGAGTGTGTTGGGGTGGGGTTGCCATTTTATAGTGGGAAAACCTCACACATAAGGTGGCATTGGAGTGTGAGGAGATCCAGAGAAAGTTCTTAATCTTACCCAGCCTCCGTTTCCTCATCTCCAAACAAGATCATGATAGCACCTGCCTCACAAGCAGCACTGAGAATTCAGTGAGACAATGTACTAAAGCAAAATGCTCCAGTGGTGCATTATCATTTGTTTCCTCTTCTGTCAAATGTGAGAATTAGGTAGATTTGTAAGAACCTTTGCAGCAACAACACTCCTGTGATTTGGAGCCTTTGACTTGTGTAATGACACATACTCTTAATGGAATCCTGGACCTAATTCTAATTCTCAATTCCTGTTTATACTTAGTCCTAGCTGCCAAAACTGCCAACCCATCTGACATCAGGTGGAGATTTTAATGCATGCTGAGAACAACTAAGCCATACTGAAAGGATGAGAATTCCCTATGCAATGTAACTTTTCATTGCAACCTTTAAACCAAGATTCTATCTAGTGGGGGAAGAAAATGAGACACTTCTGTCCAGATTCATAAGGATGTTTCTGTGGATACAAGACACTCCCTTGCTTGAAGGGATAATATTAAAACTCATTAAATATTGAGTAGACAAAATGCACAATGAAGCTATTATGAAGAAACTCAAGAAACAGCTAAGGGCTCCGCCCAGATGGCATTTCTAAAGTTAATGAATCTTAAAAAACAGAGCACTCGCATTTCCACGATCCTGCAAGGTTCTGGTGTCTTTGTATTTTTCATCCAGAAAGGACTTGCTGTATTTGAAAACTGAATAAAGTTCTTAAATCTGCATGCAAATATTCCAGGAACTGTGTTTTCAAAAAAGTGATGATGGGAAATTGGTGTCTAAAGTAAGCATCTGGAGAATTCCTCTCATGACTTCTGATCGTGTTTCTTTCTTTCTTTTGAATAAGAACTGCCTACTCTAACCCCTGCGTTTTGGAAGCTCCCTCAGCAACATGGGTCTTGACTTCACTAACCAGGCACTGACAGCCCTGAGTGTTTTGACTTCCCAGTTGACATTCTGATCCATCTGTGTTGTTTTGTTTTGTTTTTTAGATGGTTTGATTCAAAATGAGAAGTGGTGCTCCATGACGCTTTGTCAGACAGGCCAGACGCTTACACGCACCAGAGGCAGGCCCTTGATGCTCTGAAGAGGATGCCAGCTTGAGGAACATTCCCAAGAGCCAAGTTGTGTCCGACTGCTTTGGTGGAACTCCTTTTTATCGAGCTGATTCCATATCTATGAATGGATTTGTATTTATGGAAGAACGTGACCTCCCCGTTTTAAAGACATTTCCCATTTTAAAGGTACATGTTGGCCAGTGTTCCTTTTTTGCTCCTAGCAAAGATGCGTTCATGGTGGTTTAAAGAATTGGTTGGACTGAAGGGGGCTGAGTCTAGTCAGCAGTGTTCGCAGGCGCAACCATGGCTCTCTCACAGCTGACCTCTGATTACTTCAAGCTGTTCGTTTTCCTTACCATCTTTTCTTGGGCCTCTTTACCGTGAACCTCTCTAGAACACCACAGGGGCTTTAGGAGCTAAAAATGATTTGAATCTAAAGGTTCTTTAGGCTATATATGTAAAGATTCCTACTAGGAGACCATAAGACGCTTTCCTACTCAGTGTACACCTTGGTGTGATTTTCTAGCCTTGGCCATGGACTTCACACATCCTGGACTTACAGATTCACAATAATGCCAGGCTGCTTTTCCAGCTTCACCAACATAGCCATTAAATACATAAAGAGGCATGTGGCTAAGGACAGAGGTCACCAGTAATGTGATTATGAGGCCCACTGTGCGTGGACCATTTTCATGAATTAACATATGACTTGTTAGTATCTGTTGGTTGGGAAGTTACATAATATATTAAAAAAAATGCTATTGTGAATTCAGTTACATGGTCTCTGTTTAAATGTAATTAAATGTAACTGTTTATTAATTTTTAGTTATACAATTAATATGTGTTTACATTTTCATTGAATAAAGTACTTATAATGCTGTAGCTCCCTTCTCATCTCTTGACCTGAACTCCAATTCTAGGCCCTCCTTATAGTGTTAGTGCCTTAGTATGTATCCATCCATACCTTTTTTCTGCTCTCATATGCATATAAATGTACCTATAAAAATATTTGGTACTACCCCTTATGTGTAGTCTATGTATTTTTAACATAAACTACACCACACACTATGTATTATGCTGTAACTCAACACTGTGTTTTGGAGGTCATCTCATGTCAGGCCATGCAGAGCCTCACTTTCTCATTTTAACCCCTGTGTGATACACCACAGTTTATCTAGCCATTCTCCTACTGCATTTGCTTCTATAAATGCAAAATCCAGAGCCATGGATGCCTGCTCTTTCAGTAAAAGATGACTTTTAAAACTACCCACTGGCCCAGGAAAGCTTTAAGGAACTGCATGAACACTCGGATTCTGATGGAAAAAATACCTCTCATGATACATTGAAACTCTAAAAGTATGCCATGCATGGGTGTGGGATACAAATTTACCCTACCTACATGTTGGGGAATCCCAGGCTCAGAAATTAGCATATAAAATTACTGTGGACTGATGAAGACTCTGGGGCTTCCTTTATAGAAAAGCTCAAAATCACTCTCTAAATACATCCTGCAATTTGCAAT
The DNA here is from genome assembly GCA_004363605.1 of Indri indri. Lineage (NCBI taxonomy): Eukaryota > Metazoa > Chordata > Mammalia > Primates > Indriidae > Indri > Indri indri. The sequence continues at coordinate 53,986 of RJWJ010005923.1, forward strand.
GTACAAAATACACGTTCATCCCACATGCCACAGAACAAAATGGTAGAACAAAAGTTTGGGAAATTTGTACCCCAGTAACTTAATGAAGCAATATGAAATTCAGGGTGCTATAAAATAAGTACGTTTAAATAAAATAAATAAAATAAGGGGAAATCATAATGAAAGAGAACAGGCTCATTTGAAAAATATAACACAAAATTTTACAAAGGAAAACTATGGCTATTGAAAATAATTGTGCCTTGAAAATAAACACACATAATGAAAGGTAAGGATTTATTTTAAGATCTAATTATTAATGATTAAATAGTGAAAGTAAAGCAATGGTGAGTATTAGACCATAACAATATGCTATAAATGCATTGACTTGTCATGATTTCCCATTCATCTAATTTTAAGAACAAGTTCTCTTTACCCACAATAACCTAAGCTACATAAATAATAACCCCAAGGCACAGAAAATATAAACCAAATCCAAGGCCTTCCGAAGTCTCTGGACTGAAGCCTTCAAGCCTTTCAGTCTTCTTTGACTTCTATCTTAGGACATAACTTTGCCTATGGCAATGAAAGGACCATACCATGTAAGTATAAAATAGTTCTGAAGGTGAAAGGGAAGCACCTATAAAAGCTGAGCTCTAAACCTGAGGAACATTTTGCATCCCATCAGAGTGATGAAGAAAATCTTGTTTTGCTTCTGGGACTTGGCACCACTATAGCCTGAGGAGCTGGAAGCCTCTTCCCTTCAGCAATAAAGTTGTCCAATATGTTTAGACTGCAAAGAACTTCTAATAGATGGGGTGTTAATGAAGCAGTTGTTTATATGCCACACTGGGGGGACAATGGGCACAGGAAGAAGCCCAAGGAATTTGTGCTTTGTAAGTAGGTGAGGTGTCCCTTTTTGCTGCCTTCGCTGCTGTTAGAAACTGCACCCTCTTCCTTCCTGATTCACTGCTGAGAATTTGGATCTTTTGTGCACAATTGTCAAGTGTTTTTTTTGTTCTTTTCAAATAAGACTATCCCAAGAATACTCATATTTTTGTTTCTACAACATCTATAATGCCAAAGTCTGAACTGAACAATAAACTATAATTTGTTAAATATGAGAGAATATTTATTAAGATAGCAATTCTTGTCTGAACTTCCTAATCTATCTTCTTTGTTTAGAATTTTTTTTGTTAATATTCTCCATCAATGAGAATAACAACAAATGCTAAGTGATTTATTCAAATAAAACAATAAAGGTCTAAATTAATTACCACAGGGAAGATAACTTTCCTAGAGATCATGGAGAAAGAGTCTACAATTTAGATTTATTGGAAGGCTTTAGAATGAATCAACTTAAACCATTTGAAAAACTGATAAAAACCAGCTAAAGGGAAAAGAAGGAAGATGTGAAATTTAGAATTGAGTAATCTTGAATAAAGAAAAAAATATCCTGTTAAGTTCATAGAAGAACAACTGAAAGTAAGGCATGGCACCGCCTCATTTGGGAATATTAGAATTCGTGTTTAAATCACGACCTGTTTCTAGACTGTCAGCTTGAGCGGGATCCTGGAACCAAATTCGGAGCTTGCCATCGAAGGCTGGAGACGGAGGACTGGCTGCCTGGTTGGAAACACTGAATTATAAATAATTTCTTCTGAGCCTCTTTAGTTTTGGTAGAAAGTGCAACGTGCCCTGGTGGTGTGTACACAATGCCAAAACATCTGAATAACAATCAGAACGCAGCCCCAGTCTGCACACACGTGACTTACGTCCATCCACGTGCAGGAGCGGCGTCTGCAATGGCAGCCCCTTTGCAGTCAGGGTCAGGGACGGCAGTCAGGGAGCAGAGGGCTGCTCTCCCTGCCATGGACGCCCCCTGGGCCTTCCTTCTGTCTTCCAGTTTGCTGTTGTCGGCTTCGTTTCCGCTAACTGCACCCTCTTCGTGCTTCTCTTCTGTGCTCATTTCTCAACCTGCTCGAGTCTCATTTCCTCCTTTGTAAAAGCCCAATGCTTGGTCCGTGGTAAGAACTTGGGAAATGTTCGTTCCTTTCTTAACGTACCATAGTTCTCATCCAGATAGTGGTGGAAATAATACCAAAAGGGAGGAAAAGAGGACAAGAAGCTGATCCGCCCTCCAGTTTTCTCCCTTTCACTGCCCGTGAGGTCCTCCTGGGAGGAATCCCTCCTCTGGGCCTTATGGTCCCCCTCTTCCTTCTTCCTCTGCAGGAGCTGCAATGTTCAGAGGGGAACATCCCATTGGTGTGGAACGTTCCTCTGAAATGCAGGCCTCTATGCGGTAAAGGCTGGCCTCACTGCCTACTGCCTCCCTCGTCTTTCCCTATAAAGTATTACAACTCTGGGCGGACTCTGGAGCTTAACTTTCTTTTCTCGGTTTCCTAGCAACACAAACTTTTAGAAAACCTCAAAAAAGATTTTGAACTTGCTTTAGGAAAAGGAAGGGTTAAGAGAATTGGGGAGTGGGCCAGGGTAGGGGGCAAAGCTTGAGGGGTGGTGACGGCAGAAAGTTGAAGCAGGTGGACCCACCCTGAGGTGCTCAGAGAAGAGTGTCTGGAAGACGACTCCCACCAAGGAGGCCCCGAGCGGGAGGCACCTTTCCTGACACTGCTTCTTTGAGTTTTCCAAAGGAAAGGAATCCTTACTGGATTCCTTACTCCTGCTGCTGGGTAGCCGGGGTGAAAGGTAAGAAAGAAAGTCACTGATCCCCCCACCATATTCTGAATTCATTTTCTCCCAGTGCCATCGCTATGCTGCTGCGCGGTACTCCCAGCATGGCACGGGACGCTCCAGGTTCCTTGTTGGCTACCTACCACTTAGAGCTTGTTTCTTTGGAAGAATGTTTTCTGAGAGCTCAAAACAACCAGTTTGAAAACAGACATTGGGAATAGCACCTGCTCAGAAGTTAAGTCCTACTGATAATGCTGTCAGTTATTCAGATTTTGCTAAACAACCAGGTGATCTGATGTTAACAAATACTACCTATTGGGATAAAAGGTTTCTGATGTTTGGGAGGATACAGTGTCATCACAGTTCACAACCACTAAGCCAGCCTATTGTAACACCTAAAATCATAAGAAACAAGCAATCTCTTATTCGTAGGAGGTAAGACTTTATTTGATTGTAGATACACGTGGCTGTTTTGAGAAATAACAGCTGCCTTAGATTTCTTTAGTAGTTTATACCATTGACAACTCTTTCCTGATGTTCTTAGTCTTAGTGTTTTCGATTTAATTGGCTGCACTTAAAGTGTCTGAGCTTGAAAAAAAAAATAAAGAAATACATTAAATGACTGCGATCAGACACAAATGGCTCAAGGTTACATTAAAAATGGAAAATATCCATATATTATTCTATTTAATGTACTGCACTCAGATTGTCAAAGCCTGAAAAAGAATAGTAATTATGTAGTCACTTAAAAAATGTGTTTTCAAAGTATATTTAATGCCTTGAGAATATGCTGCCATTATAATGAGTGGAAAAAAGCAGATCACAAAACTGTGTTTGGGAATGATCCCAATTTTGTAAAATAACCCTCTCTCTATATATAAAATTACATATCCACACACACACACAAACATAATAACAAATTAAAAGACCTGAAAATAATAAATAAAAATACAAAGATTAACAATGATAATCCCAGTGGTAGGATTAAGGTGTGATTTTAATTTTCTTCTTTGTATTTTTCTGTATTTTCCATAATAAGCAATTGTTAATTTATATTCATAGAATCTTTTTTTAAAAGAAAAAACATCATAGAAAAAAATAAAATGAATGTAACCTAACTTTAAGATCAAAATCCCATTGCAAAAGATAAATTTCTTTCAAGTAAGGAAAGACATAGGCTCCCAAACAGGCAGGGGAAATTGTAACTGGGTCAAGTACATGTACAACATTCTCTCCAAAGCGCGGGCATTTTTCTTTCTACAACTGCATCCAACCTCTCCAGAGCTGATTTCTTTGAATCTCTGGAAGGCAAGTTCCTGAACTAATCACAAGAAGAATCATGTTTGCTCTTGGCGAGGCAGCCCAGTTGGCACTGCGTTTGTGAGGAGTGTTTGTCTCAGGGCTGCTGACTGTACCCGCTGCTTTCTGTGCCACATTTGGGCAGCCCTCCTGGTCTGGGTTTGTGTGGTACTGCCGAGGGCTGGCCGGGTTTCCCCTGGTGCACTGACGGGCTTGCTGGGAAGCCCAAGCCTGACTCTGTCATGATCCGCAGCTGGCACATGATACAGCTCATGCCTCTCTCCAGCCTGAGCTGGCTTCCCGAGTTGACAATTGTTCCACATGAACCAGTGGTCAGGTTCCCCCTTTTTTGTTCTCAGATATTCTCTTCTTCAACTTAATCAGAACCTCAGCTTTCATCCTGAGATCTGGGACACTGGCCGCATGGTGACACTGCTCTGAGGTTGCCCCAGATGCTAATTCCCAAAAAGAAATGTTCATGTCTTCTGTCCGGGCATGCCGGCCACACCCAGTGAGGTTGGCCTCTTATGTAAAGGCTGGGTTTGCAAACAAGAGTGTGCGATTGAGACAAGGACAAGCTCAAGGTTGGGTTTAGAGGACTGTATTGTGCTCTTTTGGCTTGTTGTGGAGCCAAGATTAAAAAAAAAAAAAAAAATCAGGGCTTACGAAGCAGCTGGTGAAGTAGCTGTAATTATTTTGGTGAAATAATTTCTCTGAAAATAATAATCTCTATCATAGATTCTACGCTCTAGGCATGAAAGTAACCAATCTTTGTTCCAAAAAGATTCTCAACAGAGATAATGCATATAAGAGCTTAGCCCACATACTAGGCACTTAGCAAATGTTAACTCCTTGTGGTTATCTGAAGGACGAGGGCTGTAAGCTGGCAGCACGGGGCTGGTTTCCTCCGTGGTAGAGAACAAGTCTCATTATAGTAGCTGTCCTTTTGTTTACAGGCTAGAAATCTGTCTTAACTCCAGAGTTTTTCTGTCATTCACATTTACAGCTCCTTACAAAGAACGTCTTCTCTTGGAGCAATGGGGCGGAGGGAAGGGTAGGTGGAGAGTAGTGGTATATAATGATCTCTCATCCTACGATTTCTGCCTTTTTAAAAAAACTTCATGGACTGACTCAACCATACAACTACTTGGAGAAAATTGCTCTTAATTAAGAGATGGGCTTGACTCAGGTCTCTTCTGGATGGTCAATGACCTGGTGAGATGGGCATTTGTTCCAAAAACAATCCTCTTTCCCACTCAGTGGGTTCTTTATTCAGTTTTTGTTTTTTTAAAAAAAATACTGAGACTTGGGGGTGATCCAGTGCAGGCAGGATCTGAGCACTGGAAGGATTGGAGGGCGCCTATCTCTCTTGGAAAGAAGACACTCGTTCCATCCTGGGTTGGGTGGGGAGGATTAGCATGATTATGTCGGTAAATTCCTTCATTCATGTGGCTGTTATCTAGCAGTGGAAAAGCAAAATCAGAAAACCATACATCGCTGGCCAAGCTGTTTCTCTGAGCCTCTCCCCCTAAGGTGGGATGAACCTGCTTGGGAGGTTCTCCCAAGCCCAGCAGATGTGGAAAAATGAGCAGACTGCTTCTCCTAGAGCTCTCCCACTATACTCTGCTCTTTCTTTCAACGCATCCCTCTTTCTTCATTTCCTCTCACAATGGTATCCTCCAACCAATGGAATTAGGGGTTCCTTCCTCCTGTCCTCTCCTCTTCCCTCTTTTCCACCGTCCTATACATTTTCTTGTTTTGTCTTTTCTTTTGAAGGAACACACTTTTTATTCATTCATTCATTGCCTTTTTTTTTTTTTGGCTTGTTTGAGCATCAAGTCTGTGATACCACCTTATTTCTAATTACGTAGAACAAATATATTCTATCCTTTAAACTCCTTTAGTTCCGTATCTCATATGCCCACTCACTGCTGGAAAAGGCAGGTGCAGACCAGCGATCACTCCACAATGGATGGTTTCTGTGGGAACGGTCTTACCAGCAGACTCTCCACAGTTCCCTGAGAGCTCCCATGTTCTCTCCCATTGGAACAGGGTTCCACCATTATTATGATTTCCAAAATACTGTTTTTTTCACCAAAAACCTTACTTTTGTCAATAATTCAGTATTTGTGTGGTCACTTAAAAATATTTAAAAACACTCATCTTTTCAGATCACACGTCTTATAGTCAACAAATGTTAGCTAGGTGTCCAAGAGTCTTATCCTAAATATTATTAAAACACAGTTGTGTTGTCTTAATACAGTTGGCTGACTGATTTCTGGGAATTCCCATCATAGAATCATGATGATTTTGAAAATTTTTTTACAGCAATAGTATTCGAAATTTGGATTGGGGCTTTGAAATCTATTCATTTCAATGCCTTAATTTCTGGCTAGTGCTGGGTTAGTATCTGGCTTTACATTCGTCTAGTGTAGGAGACAGAAAGAAACTCTCCCTGCTAATTATAGAACAATGGGGTGTAATTAGTACCATAACAGACGGACCTACCTGTAAAGAGAATGGGAGCAGTTTTCCTGACATAATGGCAACCTTCTCTAGTCTATCCCAAACTTGTCTTACAAAGAGAAAGTTGGGGCTCAGAATTAGGAATACTTCAGCATCTCCATTTGTGTGAAAGTCCTTAAAAATCTACCTCATGATTTCTGTCCCACACACATGAACTTGGCAAACGATATTCTGGGTTTTTGGTTTGTTTGTTTTTGGTGTGTGTTTCTGTTTTGGTATCCAAATGAAAGAAAACTGTAAAAATTACTACATTGTTTTCTTTAATCATTCATTTTATATAGTTCTTTGGTCCATCTGAAATACCTTGGTCACTGGGCCTATCATTCCCAACTTGTGTTAACTTGGTGGCTTGTCCCCCTGGTTGTGCTGACGAGCCACACACGCTTCCCTAACACATCATTTCCCCAGCCACTGGGACCAGCCCTGCAGAGCCATGGATTTAGGGTAAGAGGTCAGATATCTGGTTTTACTTTCTGAAACCTCCCTCCTTGCAGGAAAAGTAATGCATCTTGGGAAAGGACTTGGCCATATTTTGCCCCATGGCATGTTTAAAATCTAGGTACCTAAAACAAAACAACAACAACAAAAGAAAGAACAAAACAAAAAAAGAAAGAATGAACACAAGAAGGAAATATCCCTCCACACCTTCCACTTCGAAGTCTCTAAGCAGTGCTGGAAACAGGCAAGGAGAGCTCTTTGGAGCTGCGTATTCCTGCAGAGAGGCTCCAGTCAGTTTCTGAACAGAAGGCTATAGGAACAAGGCGACATGAGAGAGACAAGCAAGGACAGAAGGCTTCCTTTAGGGGTAGAGTTTAAGCAGTTACCAATTGTTAAACCTCTCTCCTGGCAAGCTCTAGTCTGAGGCTGACAGGGAATAATTTAATAGTTTTAATGGTTTAGAGCAGACCTCTTGGCCATATTATTTCTAAAACATAGATCAGCTAACAAAACGTAGCCTGGGCATAATGGGGAACTGCATGATTTTGGCTTGAACTCTTGGCCTCAAGCAATCCTCTTGCCTCAGCCTCCCAGAGTGCTAGAGTAGGATCACAGGTGTGAGCCACTGCACCTGGCCAAATTTTGTTAATCTAAGTGTTAATGTTTAATTTATAGCTTGGGAAAGGAGCAGAAATGCGATAAATGTTGATAATCTACCTCCCCAAGGAGCCCATTTTTTTAAGCTCGATAGAGATTGGTTATCTTTCCCTCCCTACTCTCAAAAGGAAGTAGGTGAGTGGCTACTTTGCTAAACATTTTCTCATAAACTCCCGGCTTTGTTTTAGACAGACGAGCCAATCATGAACTACTTGGAGAACACCTCACAGAGCAAGGGGAGAGAACAAAATTTCATAGTGTTTAACCCCTGAGGTAAGATTATGGAATGGGCACAGGAGGCAGGAGGCCTGGGTGGTTGGGGCTTTAACAGAAAGCTTTTGGAATTAGACAGACCCAGCTTTCGATATCTGCTGCTTTCTAGCTGGGCGAACTTAAAGTTACTTAGCTTTTGAAGCCACAGATTTTTTATCTATAGAATGGCAGGTAGCGGGGTTTGGGAAGTGTTTGCTGTGAGTGAATGCTTTCCTTACTGGGTGGTTAAGAGAATTAAAGGAATGAATTCACATGTAGCACTTAGAACAGTGCTTGGCTCACATAGTATGCTCATGAAGGAGTAATTATTTTTCCTATTTACAGCTGATGGTTTTGCACAAATCACTTAATCTGCCTTAATCTCTCTTTCCTTTATCTGAATCCTGTAATTCATAGAATCTTCTTTTGGTGAGAATTAATGGAAATTTTGTGAAAGTGCCCGGCTCACAGTAGGCCCTCAATAGAAAATAAAAAATGATAAATGCAATCTGTCCCCGGGTATCTGGGGTACTCAGAGATTCTAAACATGGAGTTTTGGGTCACTGGCTCTTTGTGCAACCCTTCACTTGTCGCTATGTGAAAGCAGAGAAGCAATGTGGAGTATGAAACACTTTGAGATATAACGCAAGAATGTGACCAAGAAAAGGAAGATCAAATGTGTTTGCGAGAATGAATGAGGACGCTCAGCGTGAGCAGATCGAGAAGGAGGCCTTGCAGGCTATGGTTTAGTTACTCGGCAGGGCCTGGCAGAAGCAGCCTTCAGTCTCAAGACAGCAAGTAAACAGGACCTCAAAAGCAAGGAATGTCATTTGTTCTTTTGGTCATTCGTGCAGTTTTATTAGGAGCACAAGCTGTGTACATAGTAGGCAACACATGGCTTCTTGTGGATGGTATCGTTTACATAGACAGTGGTTATTCACTTGTTTTCCTTGGCAATAGAAACTTGGTTTTGGTCAAGCAACAAAAGGCCCAGCCCCAGAAAATCAAGCATGTCAATCCTATACTTCTCATGATTGGTCTAAAGGTGGCCACGTGACCCTGTTCTGACCAATAAGACATAAGAAGACATTTGATAGCCAGTTCTGGGAAATACTTTTCTTCTGAAAAGATAAATATCTAGTAGGAGAAAGCTCCCCTCCCACTCCCTTTTTAGTTTTGCCTCATTCCCTTACCTTACTGTTTTGGATGCTGTAGTCTGAAGAACGTGGAATCGAGGCAGCCATTTTGTGACTGTGAGGCAGGATGTTGCCAACGCGCTGAGAAATGCAAAGCAGGGGATGGGAGGGGCCTGTGCCCTTGAGAGCACCTCTGAGCCTTGAGACAGCCCTGGGCCGACAGATTTCTTGTTAAGTAAAGAGCACGTACAGTTCTTATGGTTTAAGTCACCATTAATCAAGTTTTCTGTTAATTACAAGTTAACCCTGGTGAGAGTAATAGTGGATAGCACTTAGAGTTCTTACTATGTGTTTACAAGTGCTTCACATGTATTGGTTCATTTAATTCTCAAAACAACACTGAGAGTAGCTGTTATTACTACTATCATCATCTTCTCTATTTTACATCTGATTCTGTTGTACATAGACTGATTACATATAGCAATTAAAGAACTCGAAACTCATGAATGATATGTTTTGCACATCCCTCTGTGGAGTGGCTTACTTCTGGGGGTGTTTTCTGTACACAGTTAATCTATGATGCCTGAATTTTTGCTTACAGCTGACAAAGAAGATGATAGAGAAGGAAGCATGTCAGAGATAAACCCAGGGACTCTGGATGAGGGTGCAACTCAGTGAAACATCCAGGAGTCCATTAGAGGGTTTGCTTTTACTGTTAATGAATATGCAATAGATGTTCAATATTTGTATTTTGCTAAATTGATAAGACCTTATTAATGTAATTATTACTTATATTGTCATATTAATAAGATTCATTGTAACCAATTCAACAATATTTTGTACGTATGAATGCTATTTCAAACATAGAAATAGTTTGTAGGAACTTACTTTGTTAGTAAAATGGGATTAAAATTGAATAGCTGACCATACCATATTCTGAATTCTCTACTTCTACAACTGCACAGGATTAAAAAACAGATGGATGTAATATGAAAGGTTTAAAGCAGAAAAAAATTTCATATGTTTAATTTTAAGTGGAAAATTCGTGCAGAAGAGAGAGTGCCTGACAAGGGGATGATTGGTGTGGACAACACGCTTGTAACAATCATGGCAGAAGGGGTTGGGGAGGCTTTGGCTGTCTTCGCATATTTGGGCAGAGAGGAAGGAGAAGAGGGCTGTTTGTTTCTCTAGGGGGAAAACCTGAGTTAGCAGTACAGGGTAGCAGATAAGAGTGTGGGATTTGGAGTGAGACGTTATCTTGGGCATGTCTGGGAGTCTTTTTTATGCCTCGGCCTCCATGTCTTTGTTAGGTTCCTTCAGATACAGACCCAGAGACAGGGTTTCAAAGTGCAAATGCTGGGAGCTATCCCAGGAAACACCAGTAAAGGAGTGGGGCATTGAGCAGATGAAGGGAAGTAGCCCTAAGGGGTGAGTTGAGCATGTTACCGTTGCAGGCAACCAGAGCTTAACCCCACTGGGAGCCAGCAGAGACCACATACCTCAGAGCCAATCCACTTGAGGCGCGACCCTCTCTGTCTTTGGTTGCGGGACACTTCTGGGGATGTTAATTCTCTGGCACTTCCAGCCAAACATACTGCAGGAAAGTGGACTCTGATACAGAGAATGGTCTCTGGCCAAGGGAGGCAGGTGCAGGCATTGGGAGTCCTGCCTGTTTGCACTAAAAGGAGGAGGCCTGAGGGGAGAAGGTCGGGGCACCAGCAGCATCCGCTACACTTCTCACCTAGAAAACGGAGATGATAATGTTTACCACAGAGGGTACTTATGAAAATCAAATGGTACGTGCAAAGCTTTTAATACAGTACTTGGCATAAAATAAGCACTGGGTAATGTTAATATTGCCTTTATTATTTAATTATTTATATTACCATTAAAATCAGATTAATTTATGTTTGGCAAATATGCCAAGCAATGAGCTGTCTGGTGATATCTTTGGCTCATGTCAGAGGAGGCGGAGGAGCAGAAGCCGCCCATTTGCCCGCGATCTGTAACAGCATTCCTGCGCTGTGTTGGGGGGCTGGGCCGGGGGCCTCCGAGGTGCTCGCCTAGTCTGAGTTTTCATGGTTATTCAAATAACGTGCCTGCAGCACGGATGCCTTTTGCCCTGAGCTGCGTGCCTTCTGCTCACCTGGTTGCCTGCAGCCGAGGTGGACAGCGCCCAGTGTTGCTGCCAGGGACCCACCTCAAGCACCTCCTGCAACATCGCTCAGCTTCCTTCTTCAGGTTTTTTTTTCCAAAGAAGGGCAAACTGCATGTACAGGGGAGTTAATCCCCGCTGCGGGGTATTATAGATAATGAAGATCTAGCCCTTATCCTCTGAGAGCTGGTGGGGGCTGAGTAGAGATGGTAAAAAAAAGTAATTAAAATATGCATGTTAATCAAGATATGTCTGAGATACTCCGA
>RJWJ010005924.1:0-65444 GCA_004363605.1 Indri indri
GCCACGGCACTCGCCCCCAGGCGAGAGTGAGACTCTGTCTCAAAAAAATAAAAAAAAAAAGTAAGTAGTATTACCCCAATTTTATAGGTGAGGAGACTGAGGCTCTAGAAAGGACAGCGTTTTGAACAAGTTAATCAGCATGTACTTAATGTTCCATTGTCTAGTAGTGTTGACAACATGGCATATACAAAATCAGAGGCTGTGAACTACAGTGCCTAATAGAGCAAGGAAGGTTCTGTGGTGAACCAGAGACTGTCCTATTTAAAAGGAGCAGCTGCCACTCAGCTAAAGCCGATTGCTGAAATATAGGCATGTGAGTCTAGTATTGCCAGAACTTTAGATTTTACGAGAGGCTAGATATCCCAAATTTTATTTTAAATATTCCATTTTTAAATGTTGGTAATTGATTCAAATGTTCAACAACAGAGTGGGCTGGATTTGGCTCATGGATGACAGTTTGCAAATCTATATTAATTAAACTTTTTAAATTGATAGATTAGGGAATTCGAATACACAGATAACTCAACTTCAGTATGAACTCTTAATTATCCAAAGCAATGAAGAACAGGGAGAGATCACAGCATCCGTGTTATCCTATTTTCCGCCGAATATTCTATTAGAAGCGTTCATAGTAAAATCAAATGATCAAAAAAAAATGGTTTCCTTATTTCAGGACTTCTAGTGGAAGCATTTACAAATAGGCAAAGCATAAACAGGGCATCAGAAAAAAAGACAGATAATGGATAACATTAAAACCAAAAAATTTCTTCTTAAGTAATTGAGGTTGGCTGTATTTATATGATGGGAAATCCAAATCATGATTAATTCACATTGAAGCTTTTAAAACAATGGAGATAGGTAGGAATTATAGATCATAACTTTTAAAAGTAAGATATAATAGTTAAGAAAAGGAACTTACGCTGTCAGCTTTTTTTTTACTGAATAGAAAGCCATATGAAAATATTGTGCATGCTTTGACAAACAATAAACTAAGCTGTATTTAAAGTAAAGCTCTGACCAACTAGTGGTTATCAAGGGAATAGATAAAATGCTTAACTTTTCCATTAAAAAGTCATAGGCAGTATTTTATTATTTGTCTTTTTCAAAAAGACATTAAAGAAGATAGGAAAAAGAGAGGAAAAATAATAATGAGTACTTCTTGAGAATATTTCTGGCCTTAAAGAAACTACTGTGCCACCAATTATTCCTCCACAAGGTACTATAATTTTCAATCTGATTTAGTGGGCTAAATATTACTTAAAGGTTTAAATGAAATCATTAATATGGTACTAGGAAAAAAACTTTAGGAAAAATGAATTAATTTTCCTCATTGGCTTTAATTAAAAATTTTAAAAGATATCTTCCCACTGGGGAAAAGAATTTCAAAAACTAAAATGAAATTTTAAAGACAAGATTAAGATAATAGTCTTAAATCCATGACATAACTAGTAATGTTATGTTACAATGTTACTATAATATGCTCAAAACTAAGGATTTTCCCCCAAACTTTGTAGGTTATTTTCACTTTTGCTTTTCTTCAGATCAGAAGAAGATCTCCCATATATCCATAACTTGGAAATAACTTAAGTCATGGCTTCAGGTTTTATAAAAAAGAGTAAGTAGCCTACCTACATTTATAATTACTTAAGTACTTCACTTACATTGCATTTATTTAAAATGATGGGAACCCTTATTAAGTGATAAAGTATTGATAAAGGTTGGACAAGTAACTTGATCTCTCTGTCCCTGAGTTTCCTTAACTGTAAAAAAAGGATAACATTGTTATGAGAATTAAATAAACCATGCAAAGTACTTGGAAAGAGTCCTCGTGCATAGTAAGTGTTCCATAAATGTTAGCTCTTATTATTATTATACAATAAAATGATTACTCACTCTTTTGTTGAGACAAATAACAGGCCACAGGCTGCAACCCAGTGTGCAACAGCAGCAGAGACACCCACACAGCAACCATTTCACATTGACTGGGAGAGACTTTTTCAAACATGCATTCACACGGCCAATGCTGGTCTTAAATTCTTCTGGAGCCACCTATAACAGGGCATAATCTTTAACAGTTTGTGGGCAGCTTTCCACTATTTATCTCTAAACCTAAGAAAAATGTTAGTTTTATTACAAACACTTCAAGGAATTACAAATGTCTTAATATATATACTTAATATATATACTCCCCATAAATATACATCACATACTCTTAGATGACACTGCAAAGCAAAAACATATAATTTCATGTTCACAGAACTTAGTCTGATGTTCAAAAACTTCTGAAATGACCAATAATAAAATGGCAGCAATAAAACTGATGGTAAAGGATACCTGTCTAGTAGTTTTTTTACCAAATAGTCTCATTATCAAGGCAGTATTATTTATAGTCTCCAGTCACTCTAAAAGTTGAGTAAGACTAGAAGCATGATATAATAAAAACCCAAATACTACTGTAGGATATGGAATTAAAATTAGAACTTGGCAATATTCCTAGACTACTTTTTAAAAGGCAACTTTCAAACCTTTTTCCTTGGCAAATCTGCAACATAACAATTTTAACACTTGGCATTGTTTGCAGGGAAAAGTTACACTAACAAAAGACAATGCCTAGTGATTACACTCAAAATGGCTTGTTAACATTCGGCATAAAGTAGACTCATAATTGCTGTAAAATTTGAAAGTTGAAAGCTCTAAATACACAGATTTAATATTTCTAGTTACTACTTCCATTCCTGGAAGTGGCTGCTTTTGCCTTTCTGTAAACAATGACAAAGTCAGTTCAAAGGCATGAGCATGACTGCCATAATTAGATTTACACTGAAATTTGCTTGAAGGTTATACAATTCAAAGGTATACTAAAAATAGTTTGCTTTCAGTGAAATCACATTTATGGATCACAAAAATGATTCCCTTTCATTTACAAGGCCATCAGAATGTAAAATTTATGGGAAAAATTTCAGTGTCTGGCTGTAAAAGGAAAAATTATGAAATCGTTAGGAAAAGTAAGCTGCTGTAAAATGAAAATCTCATTAGCACATTAGAGATCAAAAGTATAGAGCCTTACTACTCTTCCAAATAAAAATTGTACTAATCAATTTATTACAGTATTGTCTTTTAATAGAGATGTCTTAGAATCAAAACTACAAAACATACACCTATTAGCAGATGTTATAAAGATACAGGACCACAGAATTTAGCCCAATCATGATTAAAATATTGAATAAATAAGCCTTACTAGAATTGCTCATGTCCCCAATAAGGTTAATCGCTTAGCCCAGGAATTGGATTTTCTTCCTAATATGTTAACCAACAAGAGTTGTGAAATTGTAAGGTTTGAAAATTTGTTTACATGGGGCAAGTAAACTAATCTCATTCTCCATCTAGATTGTCAGCAACATGATGTAAAGACAATCACTGTGTACAAAAATCTCCAATTAAATGACAAAATTTCTGAGGTAAGTATGAAAATAAATTCAGGGAATCATGCTTTATCATTAAAAACAGAAAACACCAACAAGCTAAGGACATTAGACAATAAATCAAGAGATCTAGATTATAGTTATTTATTAGCTATGAAAAATCCCAGGCAAAATCGTTTAATTTTTCTGAGTATAAGTTTCCCATCTATAAAACGAGAATAATAATCTTTGTTTTATATACCTCACAGGGAATGGAAATTAAACCTTGGAAAGAACCTCCTGACTGGAATGCTTTGAAAAAGCAAGTCTATGAATCATGTCTCTAAGATTTGGAGAAAGAAAAGAAAAGCTCTTTTGCATGGAGTCTGAGCTGAAGGCAAGGGGTTTAATCAGGTAACACTTAATACTCCACAGTTTGGCTATACATTATATTATAAACAAAAGGATAATCTGCCACATTTTGAATGCAGATTCAACACTCTTCAGTTCTTCAATTCTTCAGTGAAAAAAACCAAGATGTTCTTTCTAAAAAAAAGGTACAAAGTTACTATCTTAAGATTTACTGCAATATTCAACTTCTTTTTTCCTAGGGAATCACTGAGCAACCAAACAGAAATTAAAATAAGGAAAAAAATGTACATATTTAGCTCTAATCTGTAATATTACTTTACTATCACCTCTCTTTAAATTGTATATCCAGAATCATTAACACATTTTTAAAATATGGCAAATTTTTATATAAACTCATGTACATCATAAAATTGTTAAATCTGTACATTTACAATTTTAACTGCTTGTAATTATAATACAAATTTTTTATTTAAAAGTAAGCACAGCACAGATGCAAAAATAAAAGTAAAGGGTGAAGCTAAATGCAGAAATGAGTCAGTTCAAAAGAAAAAAAATATGTTTATAAGGAGCCTCATAAAAGAAAGCTCCACTTCTATAAGGGATGAATAGTGTTGGAAGTCTGACGGAGACTAAATCTAGAGAACAAAAGGAAAGAGGGGAAAGGAAAACTGGCTTTTTATTTAAAACATGCTGAACAAAATACATTGTATGCTAAGGGACATAAAATTGTTGATAAAATTTGTCTTTTATTATACACTTCTGGAAATGAAAACAAAAACATTCCTAAAATGTGACAATTTTCCTTCTCTACCAACACTTTCCACTTTTAATACATAAGTCTTTGTACTCTCTTACCTCAAATTAAAAATTAAAATATTCAAGTTATTAAAAATGAGAATTCAAATTTTTGAAGTTATGAGACAATATATTGAAAAGAAAAACTTTTACTGGAATTTCAAACAACAAACTAAAATCTGCATTTTGACTTTAAAAGGGGGCCAGGATTGGCTGTGAAAGAAATCTGTATTTGAATAACAGTAAAAGTAATAAAACAGAGATAAAAACATAGGAAATGAGAATTGGTTAACTTTCAATTTTAAACAGTGTGAAAGAAATGTTTAGTCAACTGTGTAGAATCAGAGTTAATACCATTTTACTCATTTACTTCCATATAATTGAGCATCTCTAGTAATGAAGCTTAGATGGAAGCCCCTTACTTTCTAGCCGAACGGTAGGTTGTAAAGAAACATTTCATTCTCTTTTACTCTTTTGGAAAGAAAAAAGAAAACCACATCATAAAGGTGGGGGAAAGGGTCATAATATTTTATAACGGGATGCAGGAAACTTTGCAAACAGAAGAAAATCTAAGCAAACCCCAGCAGGACTGATTTCCCTCCTTCAATAGTGGGGAACATAACCCTTTCAATCACTTGTCATACTGGATCACAACAGTGAAGATCGATTTTTATAGCTTACGATTCCCAACACTGCACACTAATCTCCCCATAACACCATTTAATTGTTTCAAGCTGAGGGCTGAGGGCTGAGGGCTGGAAGCTTTAATTTCATTTCTAAAGTTCTGTGGTTCTTTCATTTTCTAGTCACCAGAATATGTGTGTCTACACCTGCTTGATATGTCCTGTCATGACAGGAGGACTTATCTTTAGTGAAACAGAGAAAACAATCTCTTCTAAATGTAAGAAGCAAAAAAATTAATGTTGAGCCACACAGACCCTGTCAAAATGGCTTATAGACTTTACTCTGCAATTTTGTTTAGCTCAGGCAGGCATAAAAGCTATTTAGGATCTCATTCATACTGGATGCCTAATTTTGTAAAAGGCATATTTTTTCTACTTTAGCAATTACATTTATTTATTTTTAAACGTTTTAACACAGGGGCTGTTAAGTCTGGAATTCAGACTTTTTTTTTTCCTTTTCTTTTTCAGATTCTGTAAATTCTTTTTGCCTCTTTCCCTCAGTTATCAGAGAAGCATTTTGATAATCCAAAGGAAGCTATACAAATGAAAGTGCCTACTGGAGAATAATTATCTCATTAAAGAGAAAATGAATAAAACCAATGTTACCGCCATGTAACTTTCAAAAATCAGACCTTCAGAATTCCTTTTAGAGTTTTTCTCATCACCAAACATAGGCTAAAAAAAAGTCACAGTATCATTTATGCCTTATCTAACACATGAGACATTTTGTATACTATGGATAGTGCACACTGAATAAATATCCACGCATCATTATGATATGTGCTACAAAAACAGTCACTTGGAAAGAACAGATATCTTCAAGAACAGCTCATATCCAGATCACTGAGGTTGTGTGAATGCAAATCAAAAGCTGCTTACCATTCTTACTCCTCTAGTTTAAAAAAGTATACTATATTTTGGGCCAGTGGAATTTTTAGTTTCAGACGGCTTGGAAATAAATGAGGTGTGAAAAGATATTCTGAAGATTCCTTGAGCACATAAAATTGCCCAGTTTCAAAAATGGTTAATTCTCATACCTGGGAGCTCCATTCACTGACATACATTTTAAGATATGCATTTTCTAGAATTTCTTGGACCCATAATTCAAACTTTTTAAAAACTAAGTCAATATTAAAGCTGGATATAACTACCCAGACAACACATGCAACAGCATCAAGGGAAACATAAAGAATAAGTTTTCCACTGTAGCTCTGGTAATTCACATTCTTTTTAATTTTAATATTGAATTTGTCATCTTTCTACAAATATGTTATTACTCAAGAGATATTATCACAGCTATTTTATTCATTTGGAGAAAACAAATGAATGCTTAATTTATGTAAAACAAATCTAAGTCTAGGCTGCTGCTTCAATTGATGAATTATTCCAAATGATTAGGATAGGAAAGCATAACATACTAGAGAGTGAGGCCAAAATCTCACACCAAAGGGTTCTTTGTGTCCTAAAAAGTTAAATGGGGCCGGGCGCGGTGGCTCACGCCTGTAATCCTAGCACTCTGGGAGGCCGAGGCGGGTGGATCGCTCAAGGTCAGGAGTTCGAGACCAGCCTGAGCAAGAGCGAGACTCTGTCTCTACTAAAAAACAGAAAGAAATGATCTGGACCAGTAAAAATATATATATAGAAAAAATTAGCCAGGCATGGTGGGACATGCCTATAGTCCCAGCTACTCGGGAGGCTGAGGCAGTAGAATCGCTTGAGCCCAGGAGTTTGAGGTTGCTGTGAGCTAGGCTGATGCCACGGCACTCACTCTAGCCCGGGCAACAGAGTGAGACTCTGTCTCAAAAAAAAAAAAAAAAAAAGTTAAATGGCCACAATTTTCTAGGGTTAACTTAGCCAAGGACTATGATCATCTGCTTTTTAATCTATGGAAGAATTTGCTATTATACCTCAGGAGAGATAGAAAAGGTCAACAGTCAATAAGGACAAATTAGTGGTGGGATCAGAGAAAACACCATTATTTAGATAAAGTAGTGAAAGCAATTAAAAATTGAAAGCCAGCGAGTAAATTGGAAAAACAATCAGGGTGAAACTGGGATACACTGATGAAGAAGGGTCAATAGCAACCACAAACTAACATTGGGAAACTAATAAGTACCTAACAATATACTAGCAATTTTATATATGCTCTCTCATTTAATCCTTAAAACAAGAAGTGAGGTAACTATCAGCATCGAACTCTATTTTTTACATAAGAACTGAGGCTCAGAAAAGTGGCATGCCCAAGGCCACATAGCCAGTAAGTGACACAACCCGGATTTCAAACCAGATCTGACTGCAAAGCTTGCTTAACTATTCTGTCTCAAGCTAGCTCTGATTTTTCAGGGGGGAAATGAAGCAAATAAAGTACAACATAACTTTCAAGGTCAAATTAAATAGAATTTCTTATGATTTCACAGATACCCCTTTGAAAAAAGAAACAGGTCTGCTGTCTTTTTCTACCCACCGCAGGAGGCTGTGAAGAAGATTGTAATTAGGCCAAAAGCGAGGAAAGTAAACAGCTGGAAAATGCATCATGACAAAAAGAAGCCAGTATCAGTAGAAGCATCTTAGCCCATTCTCAAAGAGTTTAGAACAAGAGAGAACAAATTAAAACTAAACGAAGGTTCAAAAATGAAAACAATACTAAAAGATATTCAGACAAATGCCTCCTCCTCACCCTTGCCTCCATCCATCTCATTCCCCTTCTCCCATCAAAGGTAATCATTTTTATTAGTTTCATGTATATCTTTCTAGAATTCCTTTATGCAAAAAAACAATTATTAATGTGCTTATTTCTCCCATTTCTTATAATACTATATGTATTGATTTGTATTTGGCTTTTCTCACTAACAATATGAGAAAAATTCACACTAAAATAGTACAAAAGCCCTTTCGAAACGGAATAATTTGAAAATATACCCAAAATCTATATTAACAAATAGCATTATTCTAGTACTAAAATTAAACAGAATGAAATTAAATTACAGGCTCCAAAACACAAAAAGTTAACCCCAAATCATCGTTTTAGCCACCCAAGCATTCAGCTATTAACCATTTGGAAATCATTGACCATTCTGTAATCAAATGGCTTTTCTCTCTTCTTCCTACATTTCCTCCAGTAACAAAGGAATGTAAATAACATTTTGCCCCAGGCAGAGTCTTCTCCTTTTGGGCCTAGAAAGTGAGCATTACAGTTATAAGAGGATTTTCCAAATATAGTTTCTTTTTTAAAATTGTATATATTTGAAGTATACAACATGATATTATATACACATATACACAGTGAAATTACTACAGTCAAGCAAATTAACATATTCATCTCCTTACATAGTTATCTTTGTGTGTGTGTGTGTGTGTGTGTGCGCGTGTGTGTGGTAAGAGCACCTGAAATCTACTCCCTTTGCAAATTTCCAGTATACAATACAATATTAACTATAGTGATCATGCTGTACATTAGGTCTCTAGACTTATAGTTTCAAATTCTAGGAAGTCTTTGAATTTGCTAGAAGATACTACTGAATGTAGAGGAACCAGGGAAAAGAAAGGTAATTTATTACAGTGAGTCCAATTTTAGAAACTCAAAACTATCCAAAAGTCAGAAAAATATCTAACCAAAATTTGATTTTTTTATGTATAATAAATCATACTATATGGCACTTTAAAAATTAACAGAGCAATACAGTTAAAAAATACCTTTAACTCTAAAAACATAAGAAATTATTGACCTAGATGAAAACAATTATAGCTTCGTGTGCTGAGGAAAAAATGAAAAACTGGAAAAGCTGAGCAGATAAATAAATAATAGCTGGCATTAATGGACAATGGACAAAATAATTGGTCAGAGGCTGGTAGTCATGGAGACAGCTTTCAGTCACTACCAACACAGCTTCCAAGTAGGAGGCCTCCTGTTATTTAACTTTATTACCAATGATTCAAAGCATTTGTCCTAACACTGAATAAGCCATAAAACAATGCTTTAGAATTGAAAAATTCAAAGCAGGTTCTCACTTACCTTCCCTGTTAGAACTGAGGGAAATTCAGTATCAAACTTGTTGGTCAAGCCAAACCTTAAAAACAAAGACAAAACAAAATATATTCTACCCAGCACATTTAACTCTTTCCCTTTTTTAAAAAAAAGTTACAAGCTCATGCATTTTTCTTTTGGTCTTTTGATTTAAAAATGTGAACTGAAAAAAATTTTTATATGATACTTATAGAAGATAAATCTTTATTAATCCAAATTAAGAGTAAAAGAAGCTTAACAAGGAACAAACGTTAAAGTGGGATTCTAATTAGACCCATAATGTGGGATTAAAAAATAATAAATTAGAGAAACACTTATATATACAGGTGGAAATGTCAATTTTTGATTTAATTGTTTCTGTCAAAACCCACTTTAGTTGATAATTGTTGGAGCTGGATGATGGGTAGTACGTGGGATTGCATCAGACTATTCTTTGCACTTTCGTGTATGTGTATGCAAATGTTCCTAATAAAAAGTACCTCCTCTCCAACTAATAGAGCCTTTGGAACTATAGAGTTTGACAACTTGTGACCAGTGACTATTCACTCAAAGGTTGATCCTTACAAATGGCTTTCATGTGTGAATTCAACCAATTTTGAGAAAACAGATCCTAGCCTTGAAAGATCTCTCTCTTGGTACACTCACTGAAATCTGTATTAAGAAGTAAAAACCAATTTTACAAGCCTTTACTCACCCGTTTGTTGATTTCAATAGGGATAACAAAGGTCACTTCCTGAATGTTAGATGATATCATACCATAGTGACTACAATTTTATGTTAGCGGAGAATAGGTTGTTAGCAAAAAGGAAAAGACACTAACATTTATTGAGAACTCCACATGAAGTAGGCAATAACAATAACAGTTACCAATAACTATGTACTTACCATGGGCTCAACACTGTGCTAAATAAATACAGCCATGTGCTGCATAATAACTGATATTTTGGTCAACACCAGACTGCAAATATGACAGTAGTACTATAAGATTATAATAGTGCTGAAAAATTTCTATCACCTAGTGAAGTTGTACTGCTTGTAATGTCATAGTGCAATGCACTACTCATGTGTTTGTGGTGATGCTGGTGTAAATAAACCTACTGCACTGCCAGTCACATAAAAGTATAGCACATACAATTATGTACAGTACACAATACTTGATATTGATAATAGGTGACTATGTTACTGGCTTATGTACTTTCTATACTTTTTAATCATTATTTTAGAGTGTATTCTTTCTACTTATATAAAAAAAGTTAACTGTAAAACAGCTTCAGGCAGGTCCTTCAGGAAGTATTCCAGAAGAAGGCACTATTATCATAGGAGATGACAGCTCCAGGTGTATTATTGTTCCTGAAAACCTGCCAGTGGGACAAAATGTGGAGGTGGAAGACAGTGATATTGATGATCCTGACCCTGTGTAGGCCTAGGCTAACATGCGTATGTCTCAGTTTTTAACAAAAAAGTTAAAAAAAATTAAAGATAGAAAAAAGTTTATAGAATAAGGATAGGAAGAAATATTTTTATAGAGCTGTACAATGTATTTGTGTTTTACAAAAGCCAAAAAACTGTTTAAAAAGTTTATAAAGTATAAAAGTTATAGTAAGCTAAGGTTAATTTATTCTTGAGAAAAGAAAATTTTTAAAATGAATTTAGTGTAGTCTAAGCATACAGTATTTATAAAGTCTACGGTAGTGTACAATAATGTCTAGGCCTTCACATTCACTCACAACTCACTCACTGACTCACCCAGAGTAACTTCCAATTTTTGCAAGTTCCACTCATGGTAAGTGCCCTATATGGGTACCATTTCTTATCTTTCATACTATATTTTTACTGTACCTTTTCTATGTTTAGATATATTAAGATACGTAAATATTTACCATTGTGTTAAAATTGCCTACAGTATTAAGTGCAGTAACATGCTGTACACGTTTGTAGCCTAGGAGCAATAGGCTATACCATATAGCCCAGGCGTGTAGTAGGCTATTATACAATGTAGGTTTGTGTAAGTGCACTCTATGATGTTTGCACAATGAAATCACCTAATGACATATTTCTCAGAATGTATCCCTGTAGTTAAAGTGATCCATGACTATTACTTCTATACTTTAAAAGCCTTCAAGAGAGGTATTGTCATCTCCATTTTATAGACAAGGAAGCTGACACTCAGAAAAAAATTAAAAATAAACTAATTAAATGACTTGCCCACAGTCATGCAGTTAGTAAGTGAGGGGGGGGACCAACATTCAAATGTTTA
Organism: Indri indri; assembly: GCA_004363605.1. Taxonomy (NCBI): domain Eukaryota; kingdom Metazoa; phylum Chordata; class Mammalia; order Primates; family Indriidae; genus Indri; species Indri indri. The sequence continues at coordinate 11,533 of RJWJ010005924.1, forward strand.
CCCCTAAGTCCTTTCTGTCCTAACAGGTATTTAATAAAACCTCATTAATAGGTTTTATTAAATAATAAGCTACTGTACTATTTGATTCAACTCATTTATGGCACTTTGGTCTTAGGGTCACATTAAAGAAATGGTAGGAATACAATGTACAGTTACAACTCTTTGCAGGAATATCATATTGTCCTTGCATCATTTATGCTAATAGCCCATTTTCAAAGACGCAAGTCAGTCTTAAGCACAAAAACTCTCTATACTTAGCAGCTAGTGGCAAGATACATACCTGTGGCTAAATATACTACACTATGTATGTTCAAAATGTATTTTAAAACAAATTCCATATTTTAAAATAGTTGAGAAAATTAATTAGCAACTATAAAAAGACCTTAACTACATTAAAAAATCCTTCATTACTTCTGTTCAGGTGTCAGTACAACACGTAATGAGAATATAATATGCAAACATTTTCCCTTTAAATCTATACATTTAAAGTATAGCCAAACTTAAAACAAGATGAGACATCTCTGTGCATGAATATTTATAGCAACTTTCATCTGCTGCTTGAAAAACTGGCACTCTAGTATTAAACATATATTTGTAATTATGTGCTAACTCAGCAAACAATGACATGACAAATATTCAATAGTGCAAGAAACATTTCATTTAAATCATTTAGCTAGTCAAATAGTGACTATCACTAGTCGAAAGGTGTATTTAATCCATTATTACACAAAGAATAAATTCCTATTGTGTGACAAAGAAACAGATGCAGTTTTCATTTTTACAAAGTAGACATGATATAAAGCAGAGCTCTATTTCCACATCTTGTCTAAATGCCTTTTAGATGCAATGTCAATAATATGTTCCTACCTCAATCAGAGACTGCTGCCATTTTAGCTTTTGCCAGCTGCCATTCCTCTACTAGATATCAAATATGTAGTGGATACAGACATGTATCCCTCAAAATGTATAGAATACTTTTATTATTTTAAAAATTCTTACCTTTGCTATTTTCTTTTCACTTATCACCAGTAAATGGATTTTCCATTGTTTTCATTTCCCTAATATCCCCTCCTTTCTTAAGAAATTTTGAAACTTGATTTTTGATGCTGTTGTTTTGCTGAAAATAATTTATTATTCAGTAAATTTATGCAAAAAGACAAATTCATTTTCTCTTCTTTACTGCCAAATTCAATGTTCTCTTGTCAGAACTTTTTCTCTTGACTTTGTCTGCAGCTGTGACACTGTTGATCACTCCCTTCCTAACTACTCCCATTCTTTCATTCTTCCTTAACACTCTTGCCTTTTACCGAAATTTAGCTTTTAGTCTTCTGCTTTTCTTTCTAAGGGAATTATAACAGTTCAACTGTAATTGACAGCTTTGACAATCACCTCTATGCTGATGACCACCAAATCTATTTCTCTAGTAATATATTTTCAAATATGCTCTAGTCCCTCATCTCTAATTGTATAATGAAAATTTCCATTTGGATATCTTGCCACAAAATAATACCATCTTATGTGAAACGTATAAAATTAATGTTATCTTTTCTTGGAAATGTGTTCTCCTTTACAAATTCTTCATCTATGTCAGTGACACATTACTCTCTTCCTTTAACCTAGACCTTGGGATCATATCCGCATCTTCCTTCTCCTTTTTTTGCACCTTGCTTATAACCAGCTGGTTCCTAAGTCCTGTTATTTGCTCCATTGAAATCATTCTCATAATGATTCCTTCCTTTCCATTGCCACTGCCACATTGGCTCCTGCCTTTGCTCACGTGGTTCCTCTCATTTCCTCTCCCTAGTTTAAGTCCTACATAGGCTTCGAGGCTCAAGTTCCAACCCCTGCTGTAATACCTTGAATGCTCAAGCCTATCATGGACTTCCCTTCTCTGAACATTCACTGCCATTTTTAATCTGCTCTATACAATTCACCAGTTAATAAAATTTTATCTTTTATTATTTGCTGCTCCATGTTAATATCTTAAAGGCAATTTACCTGTTAGCTCTGTAAAGCAAGGCCTATTTGTTTTCTCTGTATTCTTTACACAGCTTAGCCCAGTGCTCAAGTTCTAAAGAAACACTGGCTATGTTCACATTACTAATTTTCTTCTCTAATATAAAAAGGGATTGCATTTTCTAAACTATAAAAAGTATATTAGAAATGGTAAAGAAAGTATCATTTTACTTCTTAATATACTCCCCTATGACCTACATATATCCACATCAAGAAGTATGAAGTAAGGCAAACTAGGTCCCCTACTCTCCTCACAATTTTGGCTAATAGGCAGTAGCAATCCTGTTTTTGCCTACCAGGGATTTCTTTCCTTAACTTTCCCCTTTAGAAACCTAGCACATTTAAAAAAAAATACTTAAATAAATTTAGGCTCAACATTTGACTTAGTAGCTACTAGGAAAATGTTGAAATGGCTGTTGGTGAATAAACACCTCAGTTCTGTTTCATAAACCAACCATTAAAGAAGTATGAGTCCACAGAGGCTAGACAAACTCATCTGCTCATTACTGATCAGTGACAGACATTAGCCAAGATGTGGGGCTCTTCAGCATTAGACAAGCAGGCACTTACTTACTTGGGAACTGCTCATACTATCATTTTATTGACTTCATTAAATACAGAATTTATTTTGTGTTTGAAGCTGACCCAGTTGGTGGTTCTTAATGATTGCGTATTTTTGTCAAGTGTCTTCAATGCTCAGATTTTGAATTTCTTCTGGAACAATTCTTTGAAGTAAAGGAAACTGAGGCAAAGAAGGATGGGTCTTCTAGTTGATCGTCTATCTTCTCTCCCTCCCTGCATCCCTCACTGTTTTTCACCTTTTTGAAAGTGGCTATACATCAGTCTTTTAAAATCTTGCACAAATCAAAACTCACATGGTCAGTTTGTTTAAGAAAACAGTGTAGTAAAATTCTGCCAACAAGAAACACGATTTCACTAGCAAACTATGAATTTGTAGTAATACTGATTCTGAAGCATGTGGACTGAACTCTACTATACCAAGGAAAAGGAAAGGCTATGCCATAAAATACAAAGAGATTTTTTTAAAGATTTTAGTTAAATCTCTTTAATCTTTCATATGGAAATAATTATGTCTTACCACACTGTATAATGGCAAGTTATCACAGCTTCCGCATTCTCAAAGCCTAAAACCTTATCAAATATTCACCTTATATAAACACAAATTAACAATGTATCACTGCAATTCCTCAAAGACATCTGTTTATAGAAAAGGCATTCTATTCCCTGATTTGTGAAGTATCAATATTTATAGTGCTAAGAGTTGCAGAAGTGCATTGCTTAGCAAATTTGGCCATCTTTTTCAATTCTATAATCTGGTAACTCCAGCTTTTTCAGATTAATTTTAATGAAAGAATTTTATGAGTCTCTGAGAATTGGTAGTCTGTCATCTCTACTAACTTCTACACAGGTGTAATATCAAAGGTAAATATATATTTTAAGTAATATAAAGAGTGTGGTAATGTCTAACAAATAAGGGAAAAAAAATCTCATGTGATACAATTTTTTCTCTATTTCAATACATTGGATCCAAATATTTATCCTAAAAAATATCAAGAAAAATATATCACTGAGATGTATAGTATTTCTGAAACGCTTAATACTTTCAAGAGACATTTCAATATTTCAATATTTTTGTTTCTATAATCTCAGATCTGTGGGAGTTAATTTAGCCATATATATTTTTTTAAATTGGAAAAAGATCTCCAAATATCCATTTATGGTCATCAGCTCAGAACTGCAATTACAATTTATGTGGTTAGGTCATTCTACTTAAGAAATTATAATTAATTGCATGTTCGAAGATTAGTATCTTGTTAAAGTAACTAGGAAACCCAAAATATTAACATAATACAAAAAGACAAGGGTACTCTGACACATAGGGGCTAGCTTAACAAAGTTTTCAGAGCTAAGCCCATGTCACAAACCCTATCACTGGGACTAGTGATACTGTTGTATCTACATATATCTATGCTCAGAAATAAGTACTCTCCACAGTGAGATTCAACTAAGTAGTATTTGTTGAGTGGGCATATCGAGTGTTACTAAGTGAACCAATATTCATTCAACTCACTTCATGTCAGGCACTGTGCTAGGCACTGAGGATTAAGAGGGAATCAAAATTTTCTTGCATGCAGCTTATAATTTATTGGGGGCAGAAAGGACTTGCAGGAGGTGGTGACACATGGAGAGCCTGGACAAGGGAAGGTATTGGCATTCTAGATGTAGGCCCCAGCTTGAGCAGAGGCAATGAGATAACAAACAGCTGAACAGGAACATACAAGCAGTAAGGGAAATGGCAGAAGATTAGGCTGATACATAGGCAGGGTCCAGTTCTGTATGCCATGTTATGGAGCTTAGACTACATGCTGAGGTAAAGGAAAAACCACAGAATAATCTTAAGCAGGAAAAGTGGTTTAGTTAGATACACAATTTTGGTGTCTTAATGTAGCAGCAGGCTAGAGGATGGATGTGAGGGTGACAAGGATGAAGGAAGGCAAGACAAATAGTCAGGGTAGTGAAAGGGGCCTGATTCAGGGAAGCAGAGGTAGGGAGGAAAAGAAGAAATTTTTAGGTCATATATTGTTAATATTTGCTGATTGCTTAGCTGTTGAAAGTGTAAGTAGGAAGGAAAACCAAGGATGGGTAATGGGAGATGTGAGGGAGTGTGGGGGAATGAGTTCTGTTTGAATATGCTGAATTTAAGATGACAGTGGGCCACTGAGTGAAGAAGCCCAGATAAGACCCCAAGCAGAGTCTGGTATAGAAATCCATATTTGGGAGACATCTAACAATTGAAAACATGAGAGGTAAAATGAGACCACCCAGGGAGAGTAGGGAATAAGAAAAGTATCAGTCTGAGAACAAAATTCTAGAGATCACTGATATTTAAGGGGCAAAAGAGGAGGAGAAGCTTATGAATGAGACAGTTAAGTAATAGCCAGAAACGTATAAGGAGAACCAGAAGGGTGAAGTGGCCAAGGAGTTCTCAGGTTTGTTTGGCTGGAAAAATGTTTTTTTTTCTTAAATCAGAATTTGAACACCTTTAGAAAAGATATATACCTTCCAGTTCAACTAAGTCCCCATCTCTACTTAATGCTGTACTATCTTCTGTGACCTGCCTTGCTTTTGCAGGCCTGTGGGTTTGTGACCCCAGAGTAGAAGTTTCTGAAAAAAGGAGTTATCACAAATGTCAAACACAGTAGAGAGGACCACCGATTTAGCAACAAGAAGGTCACGGTGATTGTAATTGAGGACAGCTCCTCTGTGGTTGTGGTAGCAGAATGTAGATCACAGAGGGGTGAAGAGAAAATAGATAAGGTGAACATAGCTACTCTTTAGAAATTTGGAGGAGAAGGAAGGAAGAGAGATTAAATAGTAACTAAAGGGAACATGGGTATAGGAAGACTTCTGTCTTAACTTTGTTTTTAAAAAATTAGACTGAATATGTTTAAAGGCTGAGCTACCAGAGAGGCGGAAAGAGGAATACTGGAGAGATAGAGGCTGCCTGATGGAGCAAGATCTGGAAGGTTGGAAGAGAAAGGTATGGAAGGTACGAATGGAGGGCTGAGAGCTGGACAAGTGGAGGGACTCCTTGAACTCTAAGGTTGGAGGAAGAAGGCAAAGGAACTCAGACTTAATTAAGATCCAATGCAGGTTTGCAGTAGGAAGTGACATGATTAAATTGTGTTTTAAGAAAATTAGCTTGGCATAAGCATGCACGATGGATTGGAGTGGGGAGAGGCAGCAGACTATGGCAATAATTCAAGCAGGAGATGATGGCAACTCAAATTAGAGTAGTGCCAAATAGGAATGGAGAAAATGAAAAATCTAAGAGACATTTCAAAAGGTCTGATGACATAATTCTGGGGACAGACTAGCATAGGGCAATTCAAGGAGAAGGAAGAGTCAAAATATCTCAAAGATTTTAAGTGTTACACTGGGAGATTAAAATGGTAGTATCAGGGTCAGAAATGAGGCAAATGGAAAGCACAGCCAATGTGGGGAGGGAAAAATGTTGGGCTTAATATATACAGAGTCCAAGGTGATAACTCAAATTTTAAACTCTGAAAGGAAACGAAGTCCTCTACACAATAGAAGACTACACAAAGAATGGAAAAAATTCAGGGTTGGGAGAGAATAAGAAATATTTCATTCCAATAGGGCATATAATCTAACATTCCTATGCCAGAAAAAAAAGTAAACAGAAGCTGATATTTTAGATGTCTCAAAGTAAGATTAACTATTTCATAAGTATTTTATTTTACCTGATATAAGTAAGACTTTACTACCACAGAAAGACCCGTTTCTCAGATCCAGTAAAACTCTCTCCTAAACATGTAATCTTTTTTTCGAATCCCAGACATTTAACATCAAATATGCTTTCTAGATGAGAGAATGCATACAATAAAACTAAAGTTTCCAAACTATACATTGGTTAGTGATTCAAGTACTGGTGTGCTACTTTTCAGGTTTTGCTTCAGTCAATTAATACCAACAATTACTACCAGCACTACTACTTAACACTCCTAATTGCAGAATTTTTAAGCTGGGAGGGACATTACACCAATCATAAGGGCCTGGGCATGGCAAGTGTCAGTGCTCTGCTTTTCATGAAGAAAACAGGTTGTAAGTACTTCACTACGGTTGTGTGGAGGGTAGAAGGGAACTACAAATAAGTTTCAGGAAACTTAAATTCTGTTTCCTTGCTCCTTCTCCATTGTCAGAATTTTAGAAAATAATGTGGGGGTACAGTGTTGGAGTATGAAATTAGGGATTGGAATAGAGTCATGTGAAATAATCAGCATGAAAGTAACCTTTGGCGCCAGAATAATACTTAGAGTAATAAATTGTCTCCCTAGTGATGAAAGGAAGTAAAACAGCGCAGTAAGTTGGCATGTGAACACCGTAAGCTATCTGCAGAATTCTTGGACCAGGAAAAATTATCTTAAAATTGCCTAATCAAAAAGCAGGTCTAAAACCCTCCCCAAGCCCTTCCACAATTTCAAAATCTCTGGTAATGCATTTCATGCAAAGATTACAAAAGTATATTACAATCATAATACTCAGCATGCTAAAAATCAAAGCTAACATGATGGGGGAGGTAGTACATATTCTAATATATGATTTATAATACAATATGAACTCAATTGCAAGTCAAAGAGGTTAGGTGAGCCATCATCAAAATCAGAGGCAGCATGACATGATAGCAAAGAACAGGACTATTTTGAAAATGCAGTAAATGACTGCACAGTTAAGAGGATGAACACAATACTCAAACTTCCAAGTATTTAGAGTCCAAGCAAATAAAAATGAAAAAGCACTCTTTAAAGCCCAGAGAACCATCATTTTTTCTTTTGCATTGCAACTACTATGTTATGAAGTCCCTCCCCATCTTATTTTCTCAAATATAATCCAAGAGTTCAATATTTTAAAAGGCCACCCTGGATAAATTTTCAAGAAATCATCCTCAGCTCCTGGAGGACTAATTTCCATATATATTTAATGTTCATATATTTAATATTTGAGCATACAAAATCCCCTGGAGGCATCTTAAATTATCTCACAGGTGAAAAGCTTTAGAAACCATCTACTATTCCAAACTCTTTATTTTAGGGATGCAGAAATCAAGGCCCAGAAATGGGAAGCAACCTGACCAAGGTCACAGGGCCAATAAGAAGCAAAACTGGGACTAGCATCTAAGAGCCCTCTCGATCCATTGCTCTTTCTACTTTCCACAGCTACCTCTCAACCTGAACCTCTAATGGTGTAATATTTAAGGAAAGATTAGATAGAAAGAATGGATAGATGAATATGTGGGTGAATGGACATTCCATAATATTATTCACAAAATATATTATGTTTCTGTTTTGAAGAAGCCAAGCCTAGTTCTTGTCACATGTCACAGCAGTCGCTGTTTTCCACTAGATACCAATCTTGGCAGCAAAGAACCTTCTAGTACATCCTGCAGTTTAGGACACTATTCACTTGCCCGCATACATACAAAAAAGGAGGTTCGCCCCTACTCCAATCCCTCTGGCTCCCAACCCCCTAACTTCCCTGTCCTATACTCATTTTTTACCTGGCGTTGTTGCGTCACACTTACACTCTCCCCACTTCCTTTACACCTATCCACCCTCAGTTTCTCCATTTAGACCAGGTATCCTTTACTAAGTGTATGCCTCAGTTAGCCCTCCCCCACTCCACAGGCCCTTGGATCCTTCCCATTCCACTGTTGCCAAATCTCAGCCTTTTCAAACCCCATGGCCCCTTCTCGCTTACACAGTGATGTGGCCGGCGCCCCGCACCAATACGGGGTCGGGGGCATATCTCCGCAGATGCTCCTCGCTCACTACCCGAGGCGGGGGCGGCGCCTCCTCCTCTTCCTCCTCCTCCTCTTCCTCCTCCTCTTCCTCCTCCTCCTCCTCCTCCTCATCATCATCCTCGTCATCGTCGGGCCCAGATACCGACGACGACGACGGCGACGACGACGACGTTGCTGCTTCTTCTTCCTCCTCCTCCTCCAGTTCTGAGATGGTGTCGAACTCCGCCATGTTGGGCAGCAGGATGCTCATCACGTGACCTCGCGATCGCCGCCACTCTCACGGAGAAGAGTTTGAACCTGCTGAGGTGCTGGAAGAGGAGGGGGAACGAAATGAAGAGAAAGAGGAGGAGGGGGTAGGGACGGGATTTGAGGAAACGCGCCTGCGTGTTGGGCAGACGGGGGGGCGGGGGGGGACGGTTGTTGGAGGCGGGGGTATGAGAGAGAGGAGCAAATTCAGTGTACGCTTGCGCGGCTCGGAGGGGAGGGGGCTGTTGGAGGTGAACTCCGGGGAATTACCGAGGTCTGGTCTGCGGGTGCTGATCTTAATACTGCGCTCTCCGCACCCGCTGCGTCTATCCGGGGGACGTAGCTTCTGATTTAATTTCCCATTAATTAAGGCTGGATATTATTACCGCCAGTGCAGGCGGGCTAGGGAAAGCATATTCTATAAAAGTAAAGTTAGCTCTTTGCCCAAAATATACGGATACCAATCTCTTACGTTTAAGAATTACACTTTAAAAGACTTTTGCGTCAGAACTTTGCCACAACAATGAAAGGCAGGGTAAGCATTTTTTATTAACATTTTACTCAAAGAGGAAACTCTGTTACTACTTCTATGTAGTACTTGTGGAGGATTTTGTAAATGTCAGGGACTGTAATAACTGCTCTATATGCATGTCTCATTTAATCCTCTACAATCCTACGAGGTATGTACCACGATGATCTCATTTTGCAGATAGGAAATCTAGATGCAGAGAGATTAAGTAGCTTGTCCAAGGTCAGGGAGTTACTAAATGGTAGATCTGGTTTTACATTTGGAGGTCTCTTCTGATCCCAAAAGCCCAGTACTCCTACCAAAGGGTTATACTGCCTGAAGTTGTTTGGAAAGGTTTTGTACAGCGGTGCCTTTTGAGCTGTTTCTTAAAAGATGAATCAGAATATGCATGTTGAATTTTGGAGGGTTTATTTGGGGGGAGGGGCGGGGAAGCCTGCCAACCTAATAAAACATGGATTAACATCATCCATTTTCCAGACACTGGTCTAGGCTCTTTCACGTAATGCTTCAGTTAACCTTTAAACAGTCCTGCGAGGTAGGCAGCACATATATATTTCGATGCCAAAACCGAGTCTCAAGAAATCTGAAGTAATTTTTTGAGGTCTATCGTGACATTTTGTCCAAAACGTTCCATTTTAAATAGTCTGTCTTCTCCACACCCACTAAAATGTAGAAATCATATATTTTGAGTTTACAAACAATGTACCAAACTAGTTCGTATTTGGCAGCAGCACAAAAATCCGTATTATTAAGACATGAAGGCACACAGCTAAGTAACACAACAAATATTGTAATCCAGGTATTTTTATACCAGCTTCACTGCTCTTTCTGCTGCAGTACAGCCTCATGCCAATCAGATGGTGAGACTCTGGAAACGGACAGCCACACTTTAATTCAGGATGAGCAATACAGTAACAGTGTAACAGTATAGCAGTATAAACAAAGTATGTAGGGTGTATGAAGGAGGAAGACGTTAGTTCTATAAGAGTAATAAATCATTATCATCAAAGTGTTTGTGTTATTAAAGTGAAAACTTTAACATTTTATTCAAAAGTTTGATCATTTAGAAACTTTAAAAGTAAGTTGTGGCACTATCGATAAGCAACAAAACATAGCTTTTTGTAGTATAGAGAACTTCATCTATTAGCCATAGATGAAGAACTGGAACTTATAAGAACTGGAACCTTAAAATATTTCATAATAGTCTTCTGGCAACACATATATATCTTTACTTTTCTTGGATGTTAATAAATGTGTCATACATCAACTATGGGAGTGAAATACCTTAGACTTAACATCGATTCCATATTCTGCACCAGTTCTCTTTCAAGAAGCAAAAAAACCCATAGATGAGACTAAAATTTTTCCAAATATATTATCCACAATGGTTCACTAAGTTAATATCTAGAGGGTAAAATATTTTGCTGATTACTGCTTAAATGGTAGTTTCTCCTTTTCACCACTCAAGATTAGGTTAGGAAGGGTTATTTGAAGGAGAGACAGGGAAGGGAGCAAGGGGTGGACTTTGCGACAAGTGCAAATAAGGTATTGGAACTATGGTAAAAGTGAAGAAATGATGGCTGTGGGGAATGGGAGGAAAAGAAAGGGAGGAGGAAATTCTCCCAAAATGGAAAGAGGCCCCTGACATTTAGTCAGATGTCGAAAGGACAAAGCGGTTCAGGGAAGTGCTTTACTTGGCTAAATGCACAAGTATAGTCAAAACTGCTCATCCATTTTCTCGTATATACGTTGCATTTAAAAGGTATGTGTGATTCCAAAGGTAATTTATTTTACTGAGCTGTAGGAGAATTTGGGGTTGAGCAAGCTGAGAAAAACACATTTTGTTTATATATTGTCAGTAAACACGAGAAACACCATGGCTTCTAAATGATACTTTAGCATTGAGAATAGTAAATCAAGGAGTGGATGGAAAAGAAAGCAGGCCACGTAACATTCTGCCCCGTCCGCTAAGCAGGGCAGTTGATTAACTCTCTCATCTAATGGATAGGGACCTGAGGCATGAGGTCACAGGCTTTATGATCTGAGAGGGGCTCAAGTTTAAAACAGCTGTAACATTTATTTATTTATTATTTTTTTATTTAGAATATTACCTGGGTACATGCATCTTGGTTGCATAATTTGCTTTTGTACAGTTCGAGTCGAAGTTATAAGTGTGCCCTTCAGCCAGTTATTGTGCATTATACCCGTTAGGTATGAATTTACCCATCCCCTCCTTCCCCCTCCCACCCACTTGAGTTCCCTTGAATTTTACTTCCATATGTGCACAAAAGTGTTGGTCAGTTAATTCAAGTTAGTATTGAGTACATGTGGTATTTGTTTTTCCATTCTTGCTATACTTCACTAAGAAGAATGGCCTCCAGTTCCATCCAGATTGTTACAAAAGATACGAGATCTCCATATCTTTTTGTCTTTATGACGGAGTAGTGCTCCATAGTGTATATATACCACAATTTATTAATGCACTGAGGTATTGATGGGTGTTTGGGTCGATTCCACATCTTTGCGATTGTAAATTGTGCTGCTATAAACATTTGATTGCAATGTCTTTTTAATAAAATGTCTTTTTTCCTTTGGGTAAATACCTAGTAGTGGGATTGCTGGATCAAATCATAGGTCTACTTTTAGTTGTTGAGGTATCTCCATACTACTTTGCATAGAGGTTGTAGTAGTTTGCAGTCCCACCAATAGTGTGTAAGTGTACCTTTCTCTCTGCATCCTTGCCATCATCTGCTGTTTTGGGACTTTTTGATAAAAGCAATTCTCACTGGAGTTAGGTGATATCTCACTGTGGTTTTGATTTGCATTTCCTTGATAATTAGAGATGTTGAGCATTTTTTCATGTGTTTGTTGGCTATTAATCTATCTACTTTTGAAAAGTTTCTGTTCATGTCTTTTGCCCACTTTTTAATGGGGTTGCTTGATTTTTTTCTTGCTAATTTGCTGCAGGTCTTTGTACATTCTTGTTATCAGGCCTTTATTGGATATATAGCATCCAAATATTTTCTCCCATTCTGTAAGTTGTACATTTGCTCTATTGATTGTGTCCTTGGCTATGCAGAAGCTATTTAATTTGATCAGGTCCCATTTATTTGTTTTTTGTTGTCGTTGTTGTGAATGCTTTTGAGGTCTTCTTAAATTCTTTGCCTAGGCCAATGTCTATAAGAGTTTTTCCAACATTTTCTTCTAGAATTCTTACAGTTTCATGCCTTAGGTTTAAGTCTGTTATCCATCGTGAATTAATTTTTGTGAGAGTTGAGAGATGTGGATCCTGTTTTAGCCATTTGCATGTGCCTATCCAATTTTCCCGGCACCATTTATTGAATAGGAATTCTTTACGCCAGTGTATGTTTTGTCTGCTTTGTCAAAAATCAGATGGCAATATGAGGATGGATTCATATCTGTGTCCTGTGTTCTGATTGATAGATCTATGTCTCTGTTTTTGTGCCAGTACCATGCTGTTTTGGTTACTATGCCCTGTAGTATAGCTTGAAGTCTGGTAAAGTGATACTTCCTGATTTATTCTTATTATGTAGGATTGCATTAGCTACTCAGTGTCTTTTCTGGTTCCACATGAAGTGTAGAACTATTTTTTTTTGAGGTCTGCAAAAAATGACATTGGTATTTTAAAAAGGACTGCATGGAATCTGTAAATCACTTCAGGTGGTATAGACATTTTAACAATGTTGATTCTGCCAATCCATGACCATGATATGTTTTTCCATCTGTTCCCATCCTCTGCAATTTCTTTCCTCAGTGTTTTGAAGTTCTTCTTATAGAGGCCTCTCACCTCCTTAGTTAAATATATTCCTAGGTATTTTATTTTCTTTGTTGCTATTATGGAAGATATTGAGCCTTTGATTTGATTCTCAACTTGACTGTTATTGGCATGTAGGAAAGCTACTGATTTCTGTGCATTAATTTTGTAGCCTGAGACTTTGCTGAATTCATTTAACAATTCCAGGAGTCTCTTGGTTAAATCTTTGGGATTTTCTAGATATAAGATCATACTGTCAGCAAAGAGTGATAGTTGGACCTCTTCTTTCCCCATTTGGATACCCTTGATTTCCTTCTCTTGCCTGATTGCTCTGGCAAGGACTTCCAGCACTATGTTGAATAGAAGTGGTGATAGTGGGCAACCTTTTGTATTTTCAGTTCTAAGTGGGAATCCTTTCAATTTTTCCCTGTTTGGTATGATGTGGGCTGAGGGTTTGTTGTATATGGCTTTTATTATTTTGAGGTATGTCTCATCTATGCCTATTTTGTTAAGAGTTCTTATCATAAACGGGTGCTGAATTTTGTCAAATGCCTTTTCTGTATCTATTGAGAGGATCATATGGTCTTTGTTTTTGCTTCTGTTTATATGGTAAATTGCATTTATAGATTTGTGTATGCTGAACCATGCTTGCATGTCTGGGTTGAAGCCCACTTGGTCATGGTGAATTATTTTTTTGATATGTAGTTGAATTTGGTTTGCCAAGATTTTATTGAGAATTTTTGCATCTATATTCATAAGGGATATTGGTCTATAGTTTTCTTTTTTTTATTGTGTCCTTTCCTGGCTTGGTATCAAGGTGATATTGGCTTTGTAAAATGAGTTGGGGAGGATTCCTTCCTTCTCAATGTTATGGAATAGTTTCTGCAGTATATGTACCAGTTCTTCTTTGTAGGTTTGGTAAAATTTGGGTATGAAGCTGTCTGGTCTGGGACTTTTTTTTTGTTGGAAGATTTTTTTATTGCTGCTTCAGTTTTAGTTCTTGATATTGGTCTGTTCAGGATTCCTATTTCTTCCTGATTCAGCCTAGGAAGGTTGTGTGTTTCTAAGAATTTGTCCATTTCCTCCATGTTTTTACATTTATGGGCATAGAGATTGTTATAGTATTCAAAGATGATGTTTTGTATTTCTGTGATATCAGTAGTGACTTCTCCTTTTTCATTTCTCATCAAGCTTATTAAAGTCCTTTCCTTTCTGCTTCTGGGCAATCTAGCAAGAGGCCTGTCAATTTTGTTTATTTTTTGAAAGAAGTAACTTTTTGTTTCATTAATGTTCTGTATAGTTCTTTTGTTATTGATTTCATTTAGTTCTGCTTTTATCTTGGTTATTTATTTTCTTTTCCTGGGTTTAGGATTTTTTTTGCTCTTCCTTTTCCAGTTCCTTGAGACAATTCATTAGGTTGTCGATTTGTGACCTTTCTGTCTTTTAGATGTGAGCATTTAAGGTGATGAGTTTTCCTCTCAGGACTGCTTTTGCTGTATCCCACAGATTTTGGTAACTTGTGTCCCCATTAACATTTAGTTCAAAGAAGCTTTTGATTTTCATCTTTATCTCCTCCTTGATCTAATAATCATTCAGCAATAGGCTGTTTAATTTCGACAACTTTGCGTGGAGATGAGTGTTTCTGTTGGAATTGATTTCGAATTTTATTCCACTGTGGTCTGAGAAGATGCATGGTATAATTTCTATTTTGTAAATGTGTTGATGTCTGGTTCATGGCCCTGTCTCTGAGTCCCCAAAGGTTGATCTCTGACTGTGCTGGGGAGAGGAATGCTAGTCCTGAGTTGCCTTTGGGGTGTTTTAGCAGATTTGATGAACCTCTTGGGTTACCTCTGACCTGTTGTCTTCACCTCTTCCCAATGTATAGTGAGTTTGGTGTCCCATCTTAATCTCTGAGCTGGTGGATTGTACTTGTGGGTACCAATCCATTACTCCCTAATAGCTTGAGATGGAAGGCAGTATGTTTAGCTATTGGCTTGTTCCCACTGTTGTTGATTATATTAACAGTTTGCATGGAGGAGCCGGTTGTGGAGGTATTTTGTTGTGCCTGTGGTAGGCTTTGGTCCCCCAGGTCAGGTATATGAAAACCCTTAGCTTTGGGAGGGGCCTTGTGGTTTCCAAGGGTTGCTTGGACCCTGCTCCCCCTGGTGTAGGGGTAAGAGCAAGATAGGTCATGGCTGGGATGTGAGAGCCTGGGTGTGGGGCTTTGCTGAGCCTCTATGGTGCTCAGAGTTTGCTTATCCAGCTGTTAGGGGGAGCTGCTGATACGGAGTTTAAGGCTATCTCTCCAAGCCTGGGGAGCTGCTCCTGTTGGGAGGAGCCTAATCATGAGATTGCTGAGGCCCCTAGCCAGGCTTTTTCCATCCTTGTCCACTAGCCTGGTTTTTCTGCAGGGTGGGGCATGCCTGCTCCCCACTTGTTCTCTGCAATTCCATAGCATTTTCCCCTCTGATCAGTCTGTGTGCACTCCCTCTCCATGAAAGACTGGCTCTCCAGCTAACCCACAGTTTGTGTGTCTGACATGCTGGCGTGTATCTACATGTGATTCTGGTAGATAGGGGGAGCTTAAATTGTGCACCCCTTTCCCACCATTAGACCCCCAAGGCAAGTCAGGTAGGTCTCTCTATCCACAGAGGTCTCTACTGGGGGGACATTCCCATCAGGAGAGTAGTGGCAGCTCAAGAGACTCTTGGATCAAGCTGCACTCCCTATTGAAGTGAGTGATGTGGGGAACCACTGCTTCAGTTCGGCCTGAGCTCAGAAGCATTCAGTTGCCATGGGAACCAGGGCCTATGCAAATTAAGTCCTAGTGCTGCAGCCTACTCCAGTAGGGCTATTCTCCGGCAGGTGTTGGGGGATGGGGTGTGCTCACAGCCCCCTGCTCCTCTGTGCTCCTCCACACCCTCCCGTTGGATATGTTCACAAGGGCTCTCTCTTGCCACCCAAGCAGAGAACTGCAACCCCTCCCATCTAACTCCCCACCCTGCTGTTTGAGCTATCAGAAGGTGAACACACCAAATGCCTCTGGTCAGGAATATCGCAAACTGTGGCTGTCCCACTGAATTGGTGGAAATGTACCTTCAGTGCTGAAAAGCGGGTCACTCAGCACAGAATATTCTACAGGCTACTATGGTGGGGGGAGGGGACATGGTCTCCCTCACCGCTCTAGTGTTGGAGCTGCCACTACTGTGGCTATGCTCTCTCCGAGGCAGGTTTGGCTGGCAATGAGCTCCTGTTGCAGGGAGCCAAGTCTCTCAGTGAAAAGCACTTTTGCAGCTACTATGGGGAGGGTGGATCCATGGCTACAGGCCGGCCTCAGTCAGAATTACCTTCTGAGATGCCAGCAGTGGAGAAGGTGCAGAGGAGGAGGGATCCAGATGCAGAGATGTCAGCTTTCTGGTCCCTCTTAGCACTCGCCTGCAGGGTGAGAGCCCTGTGTCCTGTTGCTGGCCCGAGGCACCCGGGTTGGGGGAGGAGAGACCCCCCGCCCTTTCACTGGGTTCCAGGACTCCCTGGATTTGGTTCATGCTTCCGATCTCTCTTTTCTCTCCTCACCTTAGCTTCCCAGCTCCTCTTGGTAGGGTCCCCGGACTCCTCTGTTGTCTCTCCCAGTGGTCTACATCTGTGCAGTAATTGTTCTCTGCTCCCCTGAGTCGGACACTCTACCCTTATGCTAGATGGTCCAAGAAGCCGTGTTTCTAGTTGGCCATCTTGGCTCTCCTCTGCTTTTGCAACTTTGTAAATGTTGTTGCAGCATATTTTTTGTGTCTATTTCTGGGTTATCTGTTCTGTTCCATGGTTAATGCATCTGTATCTTCACCTATACCATTCAGTCTTTATTACTGTAGCTATATAATAAGTCTTGAAATTGGGTACACTAATGCCTCCCAGTCTATTTTTGTTTGTCAAACTTGTTTTAGCTATTCTAGCTTTTTCGTCTCTTCATATACATTTTAGAATAATCTTGTGTATAAGTACAAAAAAATCTGGTGACTTTGATTGGCATTTGCACTAAACTTGAAAATTTGGAGAGAATTAATTATTATGTTGTCTTCCAAACCATGAACACTGTATGTCTCTACATTTACTTCAATCTTCTTTAGTTTCTTTCATCAACGTTTTGAAGTTTTCGAGATGCAGATCCTGTACGTATTTTTTAGATTTACGACAAAGTATTTCTTTTATTGAGCAATTGTAAATAGTATTGTCTTTTTAAATTTTGGTTTTCACATGTTAATTTTTTGTCTAAGAAAATGCAATATGGATTATTGTGTTTTGATTTTATATCCTGCAACTTGGCTGAACTCAATATCTCTAAATTTTTAAAATTTTTTTGTAGACTCTTTTGGGCATTCTACATAGACAATTATATAATCTGCTAATGTGGAAAATTTTATTTCTTACTTTCTCATATTTATGCCTTTTATTTCCTTTTAATGCCTTATTACACTAGTTAGAACTTCCGGGACTGTGTTGAATAAGAGTGATGAACATGGATATCCTTGCCTTGTTCTAGAGCTTAGGGAGGAAGCATTCAGTCTTTCAGCATTAAGGACACATTTAGTTGTTGATTTTTTGGTATTTATTCTTAATCAAGCTGAGAAAACTCCACTCCATTTTTAGTTTTCTGAGAGCTTTAATTGCCAATGGGTGTTTAATTTTGTCATGCTTTGTATGTATCAATTGATACGATCATGTCGTTTTTCTTCTTTAATTTTCTTCTTTTGTATAATGGATTACATTAATTGAATATTGAACCAGCCTTGAATCCCTGGAGTAAACCCAAGTGGGTTATAGTATATAATTCTTTTTATATATTGCTGATTTCTATTTGCTAATAGTTTGCTATAGATTTTTGTCAGTTGGTTTTTCTGCATCAATTGAAATGATCATATACTAATACTTTTTTCTTCATTCTATTAATATGGTGTAATATTAATAGATTGATTTTCATATACTGGATCACTCTTACATTCCTAGAATAAATCCTATTTTGTCATAGTACATAATCTTTTAAATTTTGTGCTGGATTTAGTTTGCTCATATTTTGTACAGGATTTTTGCCTCTATACTCTTAAGGGATATCAGTCTGTAGCTTTCTCATCTCATGATTTTTTAAAAATGTGGTTTTAGTATCAGGGTAATACTGGCCCTATAGAATGAGTTGGGAAGTTTTTATGCCACTTTTATTTTTCACAAGAGGTGGTTAAGAATAGGTGTCATTTCTCTTTAAATGTTTGATAGAGGCTGGTCTGGAAGTTAGTGAGTTATCTCAATTGATTGCTCATGGTCAGTTAAAGATCAAACTTCTTATTCTATTCTTTCTCCTCTTCTCACTACTGCACCTGACTGTCTTGAATGAATGAATGAATGAATGTTTGGTAGAATTCACTGGTGAAGTTGTCTGGTCCTGGGCTCTTATTTGCGGGAAATTTTGTGGTTACCAATTCAATCTCTGCTTATTATAAGTTGATTCAAATTTTCTATTTCTTCGTTAGCAATTTTGGAAGATTATGTGTTCTTACGGATTTGTCCATTTTATTTAGGTTTCTAAATTGTCAATATACAACTTTTCATAATATTCTCTTATCCTTTTTATTTCTGTAAGATCGGTAACAACGTCTACCACTTTTATTCCTAATTTTAGTAATTTGAGTCTCCTTTTTTTCCTCATTAGTCTATGTCTTAGTCCATTTGTTCTTCTATAACAAAATACCACAGACTGGATAATTTATAAACAACAGAAATTTATTTCTTATGGTTTTGGAAGCTGGGAAGTCCAAGATCAAGGTACCAGCAGGACTGGTGTCTGGTGAGGGCTGCTCTCTGTTTCCAAGAAGGCACCTTGTCCCTGCATTATTTAGAGGAAAGGAATGGCGTGTTCTCACATGATAGAAGGAAAGGAAGGGCAAGAGAGTGCTACCTGCAACCTTGAACCCTTTTATAAGCATGCTAATCCCATTTATGAGAGTGGAGCTCTCATGACTTATTTCCCAAAGGCCAAACGTCTTAATACTGTTGCATTGAAGATTAATTTTCAACATGAATTTTGGAGGGGACACCATTATTCAAGCCATATCAGTCTATATATATAAATGTTTGTCAATTTTGTTGATATTTTCAAAGAAATAATTTTCGGTTTTATTGATTCTCTCTATTGCTTTTCTATTCTCGATTTCCTTTTTCTGTGATACAGTCTTTATTATTTTCTTTCTTCTTGCTTACTTTGGGCTTAGTTAGTTTACTCTTTTGTTCTCTAGTTTATAATGGTATAAAAGTAGGTTTTGAAATTTTTAATTTTTGAGATTTTTTTTCTTTTTTAATGTGTGTATTTATGACTATAAATTTCTCACTGAGCACTGCTTTCATTGCATTCCATAAGTTTTGGTATGTTTTGCTTTCATTTTCATTCACCATAAAGTATTTCTAATTTTCCTGTGAGTTCTTTGACCCACTGGTTATTTAATCATGTGCTGTTTAATTTCTACGTATTTGTTAATTCCTAGTTTTTATTCTGTTATTAATTTTTAATTTCATTCTATTGTGGTTG
This sequence comes from Indri indri, assembly GCA_004363605.1. NCBI lineage: Eukaryota > Metazoa > Chordata > Mammalia > Primates > Indriidae > Indri > Indri indri. Next base: position 31,010 of record RJWJ010005924.1, read on the forward strand.
GAGAAGACACTTTGTATGATTTCAATATTTTGAAATTTATTGAGACTTGTTTTCTGTCTGGGCATGTGGTCTGTTCTGAAGAGTGTTCCATGTGCTCTTGAGAAGAATATATATTCTGCTGTAGTTGGGTGTAGTGTTCTCTTGTTGTCTATTTAGTATACTTATTCTACAGTGTTGTTCAAGTCTCCTCTTTCTTTGCTTATATTTTATCTATTTGTTCTATACATTGTTGGAAGCAGAGTGTTAAAATCTGCAATGATTTTTTTGTTCAACAGTCTATTTCTCCCTTCAATTCTGCCAGTTGGTCCTTCAATATTTTGGGGCTCTATTGGTAGGTGCATGAGTCTTTGTAATTTTTATGTCTTCTTGATGTCTTGTCCCTTTTATGATTATATAATGTAATTATCTGTCTCTTATAACATATTTTGTCTTAAAGCCCATTTTGTCTGATGTTAATATAGCCAACCAGCATTTTGCATAGAATAGCTTTTTCATTCTTTCGCTTCCAACCTATTTGTCTTTGTATCTAAAGTGAGTCTCTTCTAGACAGCATACAGTTGAATATTTCTTAAAATCCAGTCAATCCTGTCTCTTAATTAGAGAGTTAAATTCATTTTATGTAATTCACAAAATGAATTGTAATTACATAAAATTCATTTAATGTAGTTGTTTATAAGAAAGAACTTATTTATGCTATTTTGCTATTTGTTTTCTATATGTCTTACACATTTTCTTGTTCTTCAAATCTTCCTTTACTGATGTCCTTTGTGTTAGATACATATTTTCTTGTGTTCTATTTAGATTTCTTCCTATTTCTTTTTCTATATAGATTTTTTAGGTTTTTATTTAGTGATTGTTTTGGGTATTAAAATTAGCATCTTAATTTATAACAATACAGTTCAAATTAATACCAACTTAGTTTCAAGGTATATAAAACTTTGTTGCAAATTAGCTCCATCTCCCTTCTTTGTATCGTTATTGGCATAAATTGCATATTTATATATTATGCACCCATTAGCATACGTATATAATTACTGTTTTATGTATTTAGGAAATAATTTAAGAAAAATAAGTTAAGAAAAATTACTTAGGAAAAATTGAGTTATAAACCAAAACCCCAAAATATGTGAATATTGTCTTCTATTTTCCCATATAGTTACCTTTACTGATGTTCTTTATTTATTTTTATGGTTTCAGTTACTGTCTAGTGTCCTTTCATTTCTACTTCAAGGAGTTCCTTTAACATTTCTTTTAGTGCAGACCTACTCATGATGAGAATGTCTCAATTTCTCCTTCATTTCTAAAGTACAGATTTGCTGGATATGGAATTATTGGTTGACATTTTTTCTTTCAGAATTTTAAACGTGTCATCTCGCTTTCTTTTTACCTCCATAGTTTCTGCTGAGACATTGACTAATCTTATGGAATATCCCTATACCTGATGAGTTGCTTGTTTCTTGCTGCTTTCAGTATTCTCTTTTTGTCTTTGGCTTTTGACAATTTGATTGTAATGTATTTCATTGTGAATTTCTTTGAATATATCTTAATTGGTATTTGTTGAGCTTTTTAGATGTATATATTTATGTATTTCATTAAATTTGGGAAGTGTTTGGCTTAAGTTGCACATCATAGTGCCTGATGTGTAAACATCTTCTCTTTGATGCTTGCTTTAGAGTCCATAGAATGACAAATGCAGAGGTTAACAAGATACATATTTTGTTTTTGTAGATATACTAAGGAAAATGCATTATGTACCAGACACAGAGTTTTCTTAAAATATACTTCCTTGTTGCCATTTCTTCACCTTAGCCTTTCCTAGCTTTTACCCAATGTAATATATTATCATCATCACCCCCTAACCTCTACTTATGGGAAATCAAATACTCTCACTTTATAAACAATAAGGTCTGTGAAGATTGGGGTAATATCCCCTCCTTTTCTATTATCTCCAACAGTGTCTAGTCCCAGTTCTGAAACCAAGTAAACCTTGCATAAATATTTATTGAATAAAATTAAGGCATATTCTGACTTTTAAAGACTTAAGATGAATTTATCGCAGTCATCTATTTTTTGTGAGCTACATATGTAATTTCTCTATTTATTAACATTTTATTTTTTAATTGGCAAACAATATTATATATATTTATCATGTAAATAATAATGTTTTAAAATTTATATACATAGTGGAATGGCTAAATAAAACTAATTAACATATATGTTACTTCACATCATTATAATTTTTATGGCGAGAACTCTTAAAATCTAATCTTTTAGCTTTTTCAAGAATGAAACATATTGTCATTAACTATAGTTACCATGTTGCATAATAGATCTCTTGAACTTATTTCTCTTATTAAATTGAAATTTTGTATCCTTTGACCAACATCTCCCCAACCTCCCTTACTCCAGCTCCTGGGCACCACCATTCTACTCTTTGTTTCCATGAGTGACTGTTTTAGATTCTACATGTAAATGAGATCATGTGTTATTTGTCTTTCTGTGTCTGGCTTATTTAACTTAACACAATGTCCTCCAGGTTCATCCATGTTGTTGCAAATGACAGAATTTCCTTCTATATTTAATTTTTTAGTAACATCCATTTTCCATAATGGCTGTACTAATTTACATTCCCACCAATAACATGCAAGGGTCTCCTTTTCTCCTCATCTTCATCAACACTTATCTTTTCTCTTTTTAATTATAACCATTCTAACCATTTGGGTCATTTATTGTTTCCCTAATATCATTGAATTATTTCTCTGTATTTTCTTGATGTTGATGAGTTTCCTTAAAACAATTATTTTGAATTCTTTGTCAGGCAGTTTGTATATTTCCATTCCTTTCAGGTCAGCTACTGGGAGAATATTTTGTTCTTTTGGTGGTGTGGTTATCTCTTTGGCTTTTCATGTTTCTTGTTGCCTTCCATTGGTGTCTACATACTTGAAGAAGTAGAGACTTATTCCAGTCTTTGCAGACTGGCTTTGTCTAGGAAAGCCCTTCATCATTCAGTCCATTCAGAGTCTGAGCAGGCCCTCAGGAGTGGTCCAATGGTAGACTTGCTGCTGGAGTTCTCAGGCAGGCTGGCTTAGTGACTGGGTAAGCAGGTAGGAGGGCCTGAAGCCTGAATCCACTGTTGATTGTGTCTGTGGAGATGGATCTGGAGCTTAGATCCATGAGGGTGGACATAGAGCCTGTATCCATGGATGTTGGTCTGGAGTCTGGGACCGTGGGGGCCTGCCCCATGCTGAGTTTTTGCTATAATGGTTCTGGTGTTGAGGTCTAATACTTCCTCCTTTTTTTTTTTTCCAAGCAGAGGATATCTCTCTCCATGCTGTGCTGCCTGGGATTTGGGGAAGGATGATTTACATAATGTAAACCTGTTCTTTCCATCCTCTTCAGTGCGTTTTTTCTTATTTCTGTGCTACACCCAAGTGCTGTGATTGCTCATCTGGTTGCCTTTGATCTTGCTCAAATTGTGGATTTGAGTGTGGATAGTTGTTCAAATTGATGTTTATGTGGGGAAGATGAACACTGGAGAGTTATATTCTGCCGTCTTGCTCTATCTCTTTAGTCAGTCATCTGTTACTTGATATGTTCATCCCCCTTCTCAGACAATGCAGGAAATCTAGAACTCATAAACTTCATTTATCTTGCTCTCAATTTATATGATCTAGGTAAAATGTATCCAAATTTTATATATATCATTTATTATTTTTATTATTTTCATTTTATTTATTATTTTCATTTATTGTCAGAGCTATAATATTCTACCTGGAATCATTTTACTTATGTCTGAATAACATACTTTATGTGAGTCTGCTAATGACATGTTGTTTTAGTTTTTGTATAAACATATCAGAAAAAATATAATTCAATCTTTTATTGGCTGAAAGGTTAGCCTTTATTAGGGAAAAACAATGGTGACAAAGCATAGAAAAACTAATCTTTGTAGACAAGCCAAAGGGATTAGTAACTTGCAGTGTAAAGGAGAAATAATTTAAAACTTCCTTCCAGATATATAATAGACAATCCTATTAAAGACAGTGACTAATATCTGCTGGTGAGAGGACAAGTTGAAATCAAATTATCTTTGGAAGAGGTACCATGGGTCTTTTAGTGTCTCCCTTTTCATCCCACTTCATTTTATCAATAATGAATCTGAGACCTAGAAAGTTAATATATTCTTAAAGAGCACCCAATGAGTTAGTGTTTAAACTTAGACTAAAAGTCAAGTCTTTGGACTTGCAGCAGGATGGGTGCTCTTAAAGTAAGTGGAAGATTTTGGTTATAGAAAGCACATTGCCATTCAAGGTAACTTATTTTTTTCTAAGAAGCAGTAAGTCTTCAGAGAGGAGGGATTGGAGTGGGAGACACTGTAATCTGATGACAGTTCTATGTGACTATCTCAGAGGGAACTGAAAGAAGAAAAAAAATTTTAAATGTTGCAGGTAGGAAGATGGACCAACCAAAAATAAAATCCTTGTCAGGTCTCTAAAATTCTGAGAAGCAGATTCCTTATGATCTGCATTATTTTTCTCTCCTTATGCCCCATCTGCCTCACTCCTGCTTACCTTTCTTTCATCAAACTTTCCTCTAGTTACTTGCACACCCAGCTCTCTCATCTGTCATCCAGGATAAGGCATGTGTACACACACACCCACACCCCAGTAAGTCTTAAATCTCCAAGATAATGGTACAGACCAAAGGCCACATAGAGGAGGTGGTGATTGTTGACCCAGTGTTAACTTGACAAGATTTAGAGGAGAGAGAATATGAGCTACTTCTGACAGCCTCATTGGGCTATGGCAAATAAACCATCTTTTTTTCTCCGTCGGTGCTAGAGGATTGGGAAATTAGGGGACTCTAAATGTCAGTTTTAATGGCAAAAATAAATAAATAAATGTTGGTTTATTTACTATGTAAAGAATGTGAGGAATAGCAGATTCAAGAGTGATCCATGACTTTAAAAAAATTAAAGTGAATTTCATACAACATAAACCACTTTAAAATGCACACTTTAGTGGCATTTAGTGCATTCATAATGTGCAACTATCACCCTCCATCTAGTTCCCAAATATTTTTATCACTTCAAAAGGAAACCCCATATGCATGAATCAGTTGCTAGTACCCCTACCTCTGGTAAACACTGATCTACATTCAGTCTGTATAGATTTACCAATTCTGGATATTTTATATTAATGTAATCATATGTGATTTTTTTCTGGCTTGTTTTACTTCGCATTTTTTTGAAGTTTATCTGCTCTGAAGCATGTATCACTACTTCATTGCTTTCTATGGCTGAATAACATTCTATTATATGTATATGCCACAGTTTTATCTATTCATTCATTGGTAGACATTTGGGTTGTTTCAACCTTTTGGCTATTGTCAATAGTGATGCTATGTGAACATGCATGTATAAGTATTTGAGTTCCTGTTTTCAATACTTTTGGGTATACACCTAGGAGTAGAATTGCTGGGTAATATAGTAATTCTATATTTAACTTTTTCTGTTTTCTACAGCGGCTGAATCATTTTACATTCCCACCAGCAATGTACCAGGGTTCTAATTTCTCCACATTCTTGCCAAGACTTGATATTTTGCATCCTGGTGGGTATGAAATGGTACCTCAGTTTGGTTTTGATTTGCATTTTTCTTAATGTCTAATGATGTTGAGCATCTTTTTGTGTGGTTTTTGGCCATTTGTATAAGGTCTTTTGAGAAATGTCTTTTCTTGATTCAGCATTTAGTTGGTTGCTGTAAATCTTTGACTGTTTTCCAGAATTCTGACTAAGTTGAATCTGACAATTTGTGATTAATTTTTTGATGTTTCTGTGAAGGGACAGGCCCTTGGAGCTGCCTACTCTGCCATTTTTGCTGACATTGCTCCAAGAGTTACTCTTTTTTGACTAAACATTTTATGGAAAGGATGGAGGGTGGTGACTGATTTAGGTTTGGTTTGGAGGGCCCTTGGTAAAGGCTGTATATTCATTTCCTGTTGCTGCCATGACAAATTTTAATAAACTTAGTTGCTTAAAGCAACAGAAATTTATATTCTCATAGTTCTGGAAGCCAAAAGTACAAAATCAAGGTGTCAGCAAGGCCACATCTTCCAGATATTCTAGGAGAAAATCTGTTCCTTGCTTCTTCCAGCTTCTGGTGGCTCCTGGCATTCTTTGGCTTTCAGCCACATCACTCTAGTATCTGCCTCCAAGTTTACATTTTCTCCTCTTCCTCTTCTATTTAAAATGCCCTTCTGCCTCTATCTTGTGTGGATACACGATTGTATTTAGGATTCACTCAGACAATCCAGGATAAGATCCTTCTCTCAAGTTTGTTAACCTAACCATATCTTTTGTCACATAAGATAATATTTACTCTTTTGCCATATAAAGTATTATTCAGAAGTTTTGGGGATTAAGATGTAGATATATATTTTGGGGGGCCAACAATCAGCCCCTTATGGGCTCCATTTTACATCTACTTTTTTTCATCAGGCTAGCAGAGAGTTAGGAGAGGCTAGGCTGGAAAAAGAGAAGGGAGAATTTTTCTCCTTTTCCCTAAAAGATACTTGACTTGCTGCTTCCCTCATCCATGGGGAAGAATCAAAAATGTGTGCACAAGTACAACTAAAGGCAAACTTCTAAAATCCAAGCAATCTGAGTTTATTGTTTTGTGGTATCTTTTTGTCACAGGGGGTTCATTCCTGTTTTCAGGGACATCTCCATGTAATTCTTTAGAGCAGGCCTTTCAAAGGCTTTTGTGGTTGGAAAGGGATTAGAGAAATGTAGTAGCTTAAGTACCTTCCTTTTTCCAGTGACATTAGTATTTTAATTAGAAATTCACAGACCTAGAATTTTTGGAGATTGGTGAAATTAAACTCAAGATCCACATTTTATAGATGAAGACATGGGGACTCTGAAAGGGCAAGTCCCCACGGTAAATCCTGGAAGACAGAAAAGGTTTTGAGACCGAAAGACTGATTCTCCCAAGAGAGGTGTTTTAAGCCCTAAGAAACCAAGAAGAGGTGTGTGTGTGTACAGGTATGTGTTTTATTTTGTGTGAGTGGTGGGGAAAAGGGAAGCATATGGGGTCTTACCAAGGTTGTCATGTAGAAATTAAAGCTGAAATAAATCCTTGAAGCCAAGTCAAATGCCCAGATTTTACAAATAAAATTACAGAGACCCTTATAGGTGAAGTGATTTAACCAAAAACTACATAGCTGTGTAGTTGCAGAACTAGATAAAACTAAGACTCCAGGTCTCATTTCCTAATTCAGTGCTTCTTATACCATACTATGTAAATATCTACTTTTACTACTAAGTGACAATATTGTCCCTGAAGACGTGCAATAGGGGACTTCTTTGCATTGTCACTTTGAAGATTCAGTGCTCACATACATTGGTCTCCCTCTACTCTCCAAACTCATTCACATATGAAAGACCCAATGATTATCAATTATTGGTGTCCGTCCTCAGTAGCACACTAAGACATGAATATACAAGCAAGTGATTCCTACCTGGGGGGCTGCACCTAAGTTACATAAAGTGACTATCTCCATAGACTAAATCCTCTAGTGATTCCCTCCCTTCTTTTTTGTTATTAGGGTTGCAACCACTCTGCTATATTTTTTGCAGCTTTCTCAAAACATAATTGACAAACAAGAAACGGCATTTTTAAAGTATAAAATTTTAGTTTTGATATATGTATACACTCACGAAACAGTCTCCAGAATTAAGATAATAAACATATCCATAACCCCTGAAATGTTCCTCATTCCCTGTTATAATATACCTTTCCCTTCCACCACCCTTCCCCTTCTTGGCCCCTCCTTTCCTTCTTGATTTGGCTTGGCAGTGTTAAAATGTTCCAACCCAGAAAAGAAGCTAAATTCTCTGGATCTGAGCCAAGAGTGGAAAACTTTCCTTGGGCTTTGCTTCCTTCTTTCTTTGAAAAGAAGCCAGATCTTCCCAAAGACCCTACTTGGCAGCTCCACACAAACAACTCCCAGATAAAATCAAGGGCCTTAAGAAAGGTACTGGGAGATTGGAACACTTGAATAAATTGCAAGGAGGATTCTAAAGTCTGAAAATTATTTGAGGATAAAAGAAAGAAATGTTTGGAGTGAAAACATATTTCTTAAGGAAATATTTTTTCCTGTTATAAAACAGCATAAATTCGAAAAGTAATGAAAAGAAGAAAATCCCTCATAATCCCACTAGCCTAACTGAACACTGTCAGCCATTTGTTATGTTTTCATTCCTGCCTCTTCCCTTGCCAGAAAGAAAGTCTTTATTGAAACTTATTTTGAATGCAGGTTTTAAGCTTTGGTGTTTAGACTTCTTTTCTTTACATACCTCCAGCATACACCACCGTAATCTAGCCATAAAATTGTGGGGGCAGGCCAGGCGCAGTGGCTCACGCCTGTAATCCTAGCTCTCTGGGAGGCCGAGGTGGGCAGATTGTTTGAGCTCAGGAGTTCGAAACCAGCCTGAGCAAGAGCGAGACCCCGTCTCTACTAAAAACACAAAGAAATTAATTGGACAACTAAAAAAAATATATAGAAAAAATTAGCTGGGCATGGTGGCACATGCCTGTATTCCCAGCTACTTGGGAGGCTGAGGCAGGAGGATCGCTTGAGCCCAGGAGTTTGAGGTTGCTGTGAGCTAGGATGACGCCATGGCACTCTAGCCCGGGCAACACAGTGAGACTCTGTCTCAAAAAAAAAAAAAAGAAAAAAACAAACAAAGATGTAAGGGGTTTTGTCCTAAATATTTTCAGAACTAAATGAGGTACCTTCAGGAGCAGCCATAGAAAGTAAAACCTCTTTCTGAGATTTTCATAAGGAGAGGGGGGATAAATTTCTTACTGTCAACCCAAAGACAAGTAGTTGTGCCCAAAATTCTAATTTTCTTTGAACAACAAAGATGCATCTTGGAAAGGAGAGAAATGTTGTACTCTGATTGATTGCTTTCTTACTGTAATCAACCTTTCCTTTAAAGTTTTTAAACCATCTCAATTTAAAAGGATTAAGAGTCTAGCTTTTGACCACCTCAATATGCAAAGAGTATACTGAACCAACACAAAAACTCCAGGCCACCCTGCTCACTGCAATCCCTTTCCTTAGCCAAGTTGTGTGTTTGTAACCTGTAAACTGCAGCTCCTTGGGTTACACTGCATTGAAGTGACATGATGTGGGTAATATTGAACAGGTGAAAGGTGATGGCAGGGAGGGGCTACAGGCCACTTCACTGTCCCGTGCTTGTGTAAGTCTGATTGGCACTGGACTATAAAAGTAATTAGAGTGGAAACAGAGAAGGAGGGGAGGAGTTTACTCTGTGAATTGGAGACCTGCCTTACTAATGACTCAACCAAGCTGGCCTGTATTGCTCTAGTCTGAATTCATTGTTTTGACAAGATTTAAAATTGACACTGTAGGTTAAGAGTTCTGAGAGAAGGTAATTGACGTCAGGCAAGTTGAGGGACAAAATGGTCTTTTTTATTTGTTGTTTTTATTAACCAGTGACAATGGATTCAGAATCACCCTCTGTTGATTTTTACAAATTTATCTTGTTATGAAAACTTTTTTAGCTTTTGAATAGAACACTTGAACAGGTAGCTGGAGATAATCTTCTGGCACCTTCTTCGCACTCCCGCAAAGACAGCATAAGAGAACACACCCAGCATCAAATAACAGACACAAATACACATACGGAGTGCTTCCTAGCAGAACTGTCTTTTACAGTCTGCTCACAAGCAAATTTCTGAAATTGTAAACAGAGTTGCAAAGGCCTGTGATTCTAGCTTTTAAATATGTAGCTTACCACTAAGCTTCCTGAGTGACTGACATACAGCATAGCACATGATAGGAGTTTTCTTGAGATAGTTTCTGAAAGTAAGAGTCCCCTAAATTATCTTCAACCCATTGCACATCCACCTGTTCCAAATACTGCCTTACAAGGAATTACACCCTGCTCAAACTCCCCTGCTGATATCTTAAAGATGAAAAAGACACTGGAAAAGACACCACTAAAGAAAGAGCACTTTCCATTTCTCTTTGCTTTTCTTTCATTCAGAGACTATGACCTGCTGTATCTCAATAGGTTGAAATTCACGGACCACAGATGGGGTGGTGAAAAAAGTGTTAGGCAGTTCCCCAGAGCTGATGGAGCCAGAGTCACTTTGCACTGAGCCTCCACTATTCTCAAACTGGGAGATTTTCTTTTTGATCATTTTTCTCTCCTTGGCTCTGCGATTCTGAAACCAGATTTTCACCTGAAACACAAAAAGCTTTGTATTTAATGGGGATACATACTGAATGCAGTTAACATAGTGATTGCTAATATCATACAGGTACTTTAGCATTTACAAAGCTCTTTCATGTGTATCACTTCATTTGAGCCTTACAACGACCTTGTGAAGTATGCTGACTTAACATATTTAAAGAAAAAAGCTGAGACTCAGACAGAGTAAGTACCTTGCAAGAAATAAAACTGAGAGCAAGCCTAGGGCTAGTGACTGACTCTGAATGCAGTGCTCTTTACGTTACACCTTACCCACCTCCTAAATGCTGAGGAGTACCAATAAGAGTCAGGGATTTAAACAGCAAAGATAATTAAATCAGTCACTAAGAGAAACTTCCTAAAAGTAAAAGATTAATGAAAACATAGAACTCAGTGAATGAGGGTGATGAAATACTATACATTTCTTGATGGAGACAAAGACCAGAGCGATACCAATGTGCCTCTACACATGGATGAAAAGCAAGCTGCTTGAGTTAAGGCAATACATTAATGGACTTTACAATTCTAGAATTCTGATTCCAGGATTACTCCTAGACTTAAGTGAAAAAACATGAGGTAGTATATACTTTCAAAATTTGAGTAAATGGAAACTGCTGATCCTTGCCATGATTTAATCTTCACTGAGTACTCACAAAAAGCTAAATTTGAGGGAGGCATCATAGAATTATGTAGACCATAGAAAATTAAATTAAATTTCCAACCCTGAATAACTTAAAAGCTTGGTTCAGGTAGCAGCATTGGTGTCCAGTTACAGTTGGGGTTTTACTAATGTGAACCAGATAATTGCCTCAGTTGCCAAATCTCCACTTCGCACATTGGTTGTGACTACTTGGGGAACCAGATAAAAGTTTTGACTTGCTTGATCAACTCCATTGGAATTGTAATTCCTCTCCACCTCCTAAGCCCTTATCTTTTGCTTCCATACCCACAAGGTGTCCAGGTCCAAAAGGATGAAAGTGGGCTTTAGGAAAGCTTGGAGAATGTCTTGGTCCTCTGTTTTGCCTCCATCCCTGCTTATAGACTTCCCTAAAACTTCAGCCTATTTAAATCACTATATGGGACATGTTGGGTGTACTTCTGGTATACCTGTCTCTCAGAAAGGCCCAGGTTAACTGCCAGCTCTGATTTTCTTCGGATCGTGATGTATCTATTGCAGTGGAATTCCTTTTCCAGCTCCAACCTTTGATGATCTGTGTAAACTACACGATACTTTTCTTTTGTCCTGGTTTTTCCTGTTAGGGAAGAAAGCATTGCATTTAATCTTATTCTGCTTCTTTGGAGATTGTTTTGGTTGAAGAAATCATAGCCACTCTTCCTACCTTCATGTATTACTTTAAAATATAAAGCAAGTATATTTTCAAAGCAAATATTCATAAGTCTATTTCTCCATTAAATACATTCACATCTGTGGTCATGATATCGGTATCTCTATCTGCATCTGTCTATCTGTTATCATGTATAGATATAGACATATATCTCTATATCTACATCTCTCTGTATATATGAAACCACCATCCCTCTAATTAATGTTTCCCCTAAAATGATCAGTCAAATCACAATCTTTCTACCATTGACCTACTGTTACACCAAAGCATTAAAAAAAAAAATGGGCACACATGGGCACGAAGAAATTTAAAGGACATTGGAAACCAAGAAGGGAGGTGGGTGGGAGGGGAATGAGGGATAAAAACTTACCAGTTGGGTACAATAAACACTATTCTGGTGACGGGCACACTAAAAGCCCCAACTTAAGCATTGTACAAGGTATCCATGTAATAAAAACATTTGTACCTCCTTAGTATTTTGAAATAAAAAAAGATAAAAAAGTGAAAAAAATGCTTAAACATTTAATTCATGATTTTCAACTTCCTTCTCACTTACATTGGGAAGCTGCATAGCATTGCAGTAGTAGCAACACCCATTATACCTGCACTTCCTATTACATTTTGTGCAGTTCTTGCATACTATTTCCCACTAAACCTGTTACCTGCCTTCTTGAATTAGGTAGAACATATCTTATCCCCAGTTTACAGATAAGGAACCTGAGACTCAGTGAGGGTAAGTAAGTGACTTTGTGCTAGTGAGCTGAGGAGAGGGGACCCAAACACATAATTTTGACTCCTACTTCAGTGTGCTAAATGTTATTCCAAGTTTAAACATGCTGGGAAGCATAAGAATGGCCCAACTATACAAACTATTTTGGGATCCTTACATTATAGTTACATATACTCCTCAGACAAAATTTGGTTTTGATAGTAATTTAAAAAGAAAACATTTCCTGTCACTTAGCACATTCTATTTCAGAATAACCCCATTACTTATTAGAAAAAATAGTTTTTATGTAACAGTCTTAAGCCAATTTTTATTCCCAGTGTATTGAATAAGGGAAGGAGGGGTGTTGACTTAAGCAGAATAGAGTGAGTATTCCATGCCCTTTGAAAGAATATCCAAACATTTGCTTTGTGTTACAACATTTAACTAATTTCTCATGCCCTCCTTCAAATAGAGTTTTATTCCTCCTTTCAAATTTTCCAAAGGTAATTAGGAAGTTTCCTTTTCTTTTCAATTTCTCTGACCCCCTCCAGGATCTTCCTCCTTTTTCTCTATGGCTTTTAGAAACTCCTTCTGATCTTCCCTGGTTGTTTTTGATGTGAAGTTTTGGGGGGCGATCTGTAGGACAAAGCCTTCTTTAAAGTGGTTACCTAAACTCCATTGAGGTGTTAAGATGCAGCGCAGGCCTAACAAAGGAGCTACATGGCATCAGATTCCATCCTGAACCCTCTTTACATTCAGGAACACCAGCCAATTGGTTTGGAATTTACAAGCCCTAAACAAATGTCAGACACCCTTTCATCTCCAGGAAAGAAAAAAAAAAAGAGAACATGAATGTAGAAATAATTTCTAGATGAGATATATATCTTATGATTCAACTAAATGGCTGAATAACTCATGGACTTGTGAACTAAATAAAATCACTCCCCATTCCCATAAATAGAAAATGATGAGGCCCAGTCAGTTAACCTACCTTAAAGTTCCAAATTCTGAGCTGGTTTTCTGAATCTAAACAGAAACCCAGGAAACCAGAGGTCTAGCTTTTGGTTATTACAAAGACAGAATTTATATTTGGGAACAAAATGAAAACCTTGAAGTTTAATTTATTTCCAGAACCTCAAATTTTGGGATCATAATATATCTTTGAAGAAATATTTTCTAAAATCCTTCCTAATCTTAAAGTGATGGAGTATTTAAATTCTAACTTGAGGCAGAAAGTTTTAAAATTCAACTAGCGTGTGTGTCAGTGTTTTCTGCTCTCTGGTAATCAATAAATATAACCAGACTTCAAGAACTCTGGAAAGGTTGCAGTTCTTCCCCACCCCCATTGGTCATAAATTCCCCTCTTGCAGTTTCTTCTGAGGACAATAAAGTCAAGACCAGGCCTCTTTATTTGCCATGAAAATCCTCACCCTTTCCGGCAATATAACCCCTGAAGAAAGGAGGGATGAGGAAGAGCCTGGCTGCATATCAAAGCCATGTGTAGTGTTAAAAAGAGTCTGTTGCCCCAATCTGACAGATAAAACCTAAAACCCCAAGAAGACATAGTTCAGGGGAAAATACTGACTGCACAGTTTACAAAGAGAAACAAAGTTGAATTTCCTGGTGCTCTTTTTGTGTCCCCCTCCTTGGACTGTCTCCTTCCACCCCATTTTCTCTTCCCCTTAAATGATGAAACCAGATTAAATGATGAAGTTTGGACATTTTCAGGTAAAGCATAATGTCTGTATTTCCATACCCAAGCAACAAAAAAAGCACTAAGAGTACTTATTTTTATTGTTCAAACTATTCTCTTCTTCCAGAGACTATGAAATTTCTGAGGGAGAGGGACTCCCTTCTTAGCTGCTGTTGTGAATTAATTTAGGAAAATAACAAAGTCTGAAATATATTTGCTTTCTCCCCAAAGACATGAACCAACCTCTGTAGTTTAAAATAGATGGAGTCCTTCCAGTTACCCAGCAGACACTATCTCCCCAGAGTTTGCAAACAAATGTCATTATATATGGTAACTTATTATCACCCTAAATGAAATAAAAATAGTGCTCATTTGAGAGCCTGGCTACAAAAGAGCTGTTAGGTAGAAAATCACTCTCCAAACCTAGGGGTTATAATAATGATAGTATGGGAGTAAAGATGATGAAAAGGATATTCTTCTGTAGGGAGTATTATGCAATGGACCCCACCATGATGACTTTTACTTTATGGCAATCCTTCACTGCTCTTAACTAAAAGTTGCATCCAAATTCATTTTTTAAAGTTGCCCAGTGAAATGAGCAAAATCAAGGAAGATAATGATAAGCCTCAAGAATTATTAAGCAACTCATTTTATGAAGTGTCCTAATTGAATAAAGCCTTTAAAGTATAATTTCCTCAGTGTTGTCCAGTGGCTTAAGACAATCAGAATCAGAATCAATCGTTATTTCCTCCTCTACCCCTCTTTCCCTCCCCTAACAAGAAAGCCTCTGGAATAGACCAGTGTTGGAACTAAATGGAATAGAAATATCTTACTTTTAAATCAGGCCACTTTGCTCTCATTAGAAAATCAAATGCTATAATGGTCACTAGGAAATGTTTTCTGATTGTCCCTTAATATGTATATTTTTCTTTCTTTAACTTAAGTCTATTTAAAACATTCTTCAGTTATAGAAATAACTTTCATTTGATTTTTTATCAGAGAGAGGTTGCTTTCATTTTGTAGTTCATTTATTTGCCTCTCAGCCATAAACCATGTGTTGTCCCACAATACTACAGAGTGAAGTAGAAAATTTAGGAGGATCTGACTCATTCATTCATTTAACAAATATTTATTTAACTATGTGCTAAGCATATAAATGGCAGCATTGTGGTCCAGTGAGGTGATCAGCTTAATCGTTTTGTGGGGTTTATAACCTAGTATCTATGAAAAGGCTTCAGTGAATCCATGAATCTCCTGAAATTATGTAAAAAATTATTTGTGTGTGTATGCTCGTGTGCTTTTATGCATTTTTCTAGGAGGAGGGCCCGTATTTTACATCATGTTATTAAATCGTTGCTAAATGTGCACCTTAGGCTACAAGAATATAGCAAAGGGATAATTTTCATTTTTAAGACATTAAAATGAAACAAAGGTTGAATTTAATAAAGCCTCATCCATAGGACAGTCTGCCATGAGTCAAAGGGGCTCCAATATCACTCAATTTTAAACTTCTCGTTGAAATTGGAGAGAAAATCTTGTGAAGGTGGTAAAGTCAAGCAGGTTTGAGGGGTTAGCCAGTGATGAAGATGCTGCAGACCAAGGAGGCTCCTTCTAAACTCCCCCGGGACCAGAATTACCCAAGAGAGAGGCTCAGGCTAGTGAAAGTAAATGCAAACGGGAGACTTTTAAGCAGATAAACCTGTCATAAACAGAAAATTCATGGCTCAAGATAATTTCTTTTGTCCTTTTTTTCATTGTTCTCTATTCCAAACAACATGTCAGTGACTTTCCTCTTTTAAAGTGTTTCAAAACATAATCCTTGAACTGGGAGCAGCTACTTTTCTGGCTTTTGTATCTTTTTGCTGATCGTTGGGGTTTAGTGAATGGATGTTAATTACAACCCCGAGATTAGATGTAATAAGGGCTCTAGGAGTGCCCCATCCTAACCTCATTTTCTATTCTACTTAGCCGGCGGATTCACCCATATTTTTTTAAAACGTGCAGATTTACCCCCCAAAAGCTTTAAAGTGTGTATTTAAAATCTATTTTTAACTTGGGATTGCCACCCTAGTAATGTTCTAATCAACTGGAACTCCCTCCTCTGGCTAAAAGTTCTCCTAATGGTAAAAGTTGGTCCCTTCTCATCCTCCTGCCTTTGCTTTTTGGAGGGGAGAGAAAATGCAGAACTGTGAACAGGAGCATAATCATTGTGGACAAGTGCTATTGAAATGTCTTTTCCTCCCCAGAGGGATGAAAGTGATAGAGTCGAATTTTACTAATTTTCTCTAATGACAGGGAACGAGGGTTGGAATAATAAGAATGTGGTAAAAGAACTACAGACAGCTGAAAACAAACATCGCCTCACCCCGTTCCAAGATTAAAGCGGAGCTGCCACTTCCTCCGCCCGGGCTCCGGCTCCCAGCAGTGGATCACGGGCTTGCTAGTCGGCATTAGGCTGGCATGACTGTGCCTTCCCGTGCGCTGTCGCAGAATTGCATTCAGCCCCTCCGCCTGGAGGACTCCTGCCTGGATAGTTATGAAGGCTTTAAGCCGCTCAGTAGTGCTGGGACTGATACTCGTTCACGCCTGGCAGGTGTGAGGATTGAGTAGTGTGTATTATGGACCAGCTCAGTGCTATAGCCTTCTCGACCGCCTCGATGCTTCCATTGGAAGAAAGGACGTTGGAAGAAGGCAATGGATTTGAGGCCAACGTGCCTCTGCCAACTTGGACGTAGGAAGCTGGAGCTTCCTTGAGAGGACAGGGTGACGAGGCCGCTTTGCCTTTGGGCCTTCGTGGCTAAACTGGAGGGTCCATTGCCAGCCAAGCATCGTGAACCTAAGTTGAACATCACCACCTTTTGCAGGGGGAGGCGGCCCGCCCGGATGGGGAAGGGTTTGGAAATGGAGCAGGCAAGCAGCAGTGCCTGAACATTGGGACATCATCACGGCTGTCCTCTCGCCTCATTCACCTGTTGAGCTTTCCCGTGCATCTGTTTTCCTACTAGGCAACTACGAGATTGGATGTTGATCCTTGTGGCTCAACATGCCCATTGTCTACGCGCTCACTCCCTTGATCGAGCAGCGAATGGCGAAAAACCACCCATAGGGTAGGTTTAGTCCCAATTGCCATATTTAGCGAGCTTTGAGCCCAGGTGCGCGTGAGGGAGATACAAGGCCCAGGCAACCACGCAGAGGTCTCCTCAGCTAAACTCTCCCAGGAGAGGCCTGAGAAGTAGAGAAGGGAAGGAAGGAAAAGTGTTGTGAGCGTTGGAATCGATTACTCACCGGTCACCTGCACGGTCTTGCGCATCCATGCATAGGGGCTGTGGCGGCTCCTGCTGGGGGAATTGGCGTCTGCGGTGCCGGCGTCGATGGGGACTAGCGACCGGCCAGCCGGGCCTGGCAGGCAGCCGCCGCTGCTTCCGCCGCCTACGGGGCCCAGGTTGCTGTAGTTGGGCAAGTCGAAAGCGGCGGGGCTCGAGGTCATGTCGTTCATGGGCACTGTGCCCATTGAACTGGACGGCCCAGGGTACGCGCTCCAGTCCTCTCGGGGGGGACTGTAGGGTGAGCCCCAGGCTCCCAGGGATGGCCCGTGAGGAGCCATGCTGGGCATATGGGGATACCCCACGTAGTGAGCGTAAGCCGGGGCTGCAGCAAAGTTGGAAGCTGGCAGCGGACTCCCACCGCCCCCAGTGCCGCCCGCCCCAGCTGTGCCGCTGCCCCCAGGGCTCCTGAGAGTGCCCGGGTACATGCCTGCTTCTTTCTCCAAAAGGCAGCTTCCGTACATGCTGGCTAGGACAGAAGGAAGGAGCTCCCTAAGCCATCCTGAGTTCCGAGGGTCCAACCCAACTTTGAGAAGCAGCGGAGAATAAATCTATCAGTAGGTAGTTGTGCAGCAAGCTCCTCTGCGCCCCTCAGACTACTCCATCCCACGTTTCCTACCCCGACGGTTTCCAGGTGACTGGTAGCCCTCTATAGATGGGCCACCAATGGCTGGGCTGACATCAAGGGGCTTCAGGCTTTTACATAGCATTTGCATTCAAATGAAGGGCCATTTCACTTTCACAGGAACTTGTTCACTCTATGCTCCCTCTCCCCCAGGCTCCCTGCCTTTCTGTCTCCTCTTTCTTGATTCTGTCTCTCTGGTCCCCATAGTATCAGTCTTGCGCTTTTGGAGGCAGGAACTCCCCCCAGGGATTTCTGACCAACTCCCTCCAAAGTCAGAGAGATGAGCAGAAGCAGGGCAAAATCCTGTTCTCTGCGATTCAGTCTTTACACCGCAGCAGCCTCCTCCCTTTCACTGATCTTCCCACACTCAGCCTGCATCTTCCATCTCTCCTCTGCCCACATTCCCTGGTAGGGGTTTCGACATGGCACTTGCCCATGTTGCCACTGAAAAGGGCTTTCCCTTCTCCTCCCTACTCCATCCCCAAGGAGGATGGCTTTGTTTCCAAGGGCAGAGATTCATTTCACAACTATATATTGAGTGTCTACTGTATGCCAGGAATTGTTTAGGCACTGGGCATACAGCAGCGAACAAGGGACAAAAATTCCAGCTCTGCCCTTCTAAGGTTACATTCCAGTGGATGGCAGACCGAGTTAATCAAATGTTTTACAAATGTGTGCAAATTAAAGGAAGATAAAGATGGTAAGTTATGAAAAAGGGTAGGAGAGAAAGAGAAGAACCATGTGGATAGTGGCCTTTTGTATTTTCACATCAATCCACTCGTCTCAGGTGTCCCTTTCTGCCAGGTATGGCTTCTGTCCCAAAGCTGATGCCCCAGAGGGCAGGAACTCTTGCTGTCTCAAATCCATGCCTGCTGCAGCAAACTTGAGATTTCCTTTGTAAAGCTCCAATTGTTGGAAAAGATACGGGCTTGCCAGTAGATTCCAATGAACTCAAGATCTTGCCTCAAAAATCCAGGTCACCTCCTGTGTTCCTCCTGTCCACTCTCCTCCCCCCCAAGACCTACTACAACCTTTACTCCAGGCTGCTTCCTACTCAGGGAATGTGCTTTTCCACAAAATCCAACCCCGCACCCCCACTTAGCTAATCCCTCATTGGCTTTGGGAAAGTCACTTGTCCTGTCTGAGTTTCACAGTTTTCACCTTTTTAAAATGTAGATCCTAATAGTACCTACATTACAGGACAGGATTTACTGAGATAATACATGCAAACTGCTTAATTTAGTGCTTGGCACACAGTATGGGGCCACTGCATGTAAATAGTTGTGTCACCATTAATTCACTCAACAAATATTTGAGTACTAGGTGTTGTTCTGTGTATGGAGAAATCTGTAGTGAACAGACAAAGGCTCTAATCTTATTAAGATTATACTGTAGTCAGGAGAGACACTAATAAGTAATTAAATTTTATGGTATGTCAGCAATCAATGCTATCATAAAAAAGAAAAAGCAGTGGAGGAGGATAGGGAATGCTGGGGGGTGTTGTAATTGTAAATGTGGTGGTCTAGGAGGACTTCACTGAGAAATGACATTTAAGTAAAATATGAAAGAGTTAATGGAGTAAACAATGAGAGAGAGGATCCAGACAGAGGGAACAAGTAAAAAGAGAATGCTTGTCTAAATGACAAAGAAGACAGTATAGCTAAAGAGTAAATGGGGTACTGAAGCTAAAGGGGAACAGGCCATTGTAAAGATTCTGGTTTTTGCTCTAAGTGAGGTGGGGAGACATTGTAGGATTGAGAGCAGAGGAGTTACATGATTTGACTTAAGTTTTGAATGGATTGCTCTGGCCATTGGATTAAGGAATAAACTGTAAGCAGGCAAAATAGAATCAGGCAGATCAATTAAGACTACTGTAATAATCCAGGAGAATGACAGTGTGGGTGGAGAGAAGTTGTTGGATTCCATACATATTCTGAAGCCTCCTTTAGAGAAGATGAAGAAAAATAAGTAATTGGTCAGTAAAAACCAATTAAAGCCTGGTGTTGGAGAGGAGGGAGTAAGGGTCAGGAAAGTAACATGCCCATAGCACTTTTTATACATGATTTTATTTAATCTTTACAACAGCCCCATGAGGTGTTTATTATCATTCCCATTTTAGAGATGAAAAGACTGAGGCTCAGAGAGGTGGCACAACTATTTAAATGCACACAGCTGGTGTGTGATAAAGCTAGGTTCCAATTCTAGGCCATCCTGATTGCAAAGTATGTGTTCACAAGTTAGTACCAGGCTAAATGTACAACGTCAGGGCTGAGGCCTGAGGCTTTTCTTCTATTAATATTTTCTTTCTCTGCTCAGGCTCCCAGGCCTGGCATTCAGAAGTCTTCACAATATAGACCCAATTACCCTTGCATTATTCTATTTCAACTATTATGTCCTGAGGGAAACTAGGCGCTACCTGATATTTCAAAAAATATGTCAGAAATAAAGCACATAGAGGACCTTTAGAAGTTAGCGAATCCAATATTATTTTATATATGAGGAAACTGAGGGTTTGAAAGGGGGAGGTAATTAATCACTAAGAAAGTGAATTTCAGAACTGCGATTCAAACTTAGGTCTGTTGACTACCAGATCAACACTCTTTTCACCAAAAACATGTATTTTTGCATGTGCAATTCCCTTCGCCTAGACTGTTTCTGTCCACAATCTTCAAATTGTAGAGAGAAAAAATTGTTCGAACCCTCCCTATTATTTAAGGCTCTGCTCAAATACTCCCTTCTTCCTAAAGCCCCGTGTAGTGTATGTTTTTCCTCTCAGAAAGCACTCTTCCTCTTGTCTAAATCCCATTACCAACTCCCCTTCCCAACTGACACTATTTGTCTGCTTTAGAGGTAAAAAGACAAACAAATGAACAAAAACAAAACAAAACAAAAAAACTGCCTTATTTGAGGCCTTATCTGAATCTTCTGGGATTTGAGCACCTTGAAGGGGCATAGGGAGGTGTGTATGAGCCCAGTGGAATGGAGTGCCCCTGCACATGGTAGAGTCTTGGGAAATATTTCTGTACTGAGTCTATAAATGAACTTGGAACTGTAGATTGAAAATCACCATTTGATCCAACTCCAGGGATGTCTGGAAGAGAAGCCAGTAAGAACATCACCCAGTGTTTGGCAGAACCTGACTTCAAGATTCCTCTAGTTTGTGGTTTGTGGTTTGTTTGTGCGTGTGGGCGGGGGGAGGGGGGAGGACAAACAGGGAGGTTCAGTCTAATTTATTTGACCAAAACTCTTGATTTCTTTCTTAATCTGAAGATTAATCAGACAGGTGGCTTCAATGTAATGATCTTAGTGCCTCTAGGGAGTAATCTCTTAGCTTTTCTGAGACTTAGAGAGGCAGGGGTTAAATGGAGCCTCTGTTAGACTCTGGGCTGATCTCCACAGACCAGATTAATTGTAAGGCTCCAGGGAGATAATGAATGTGAAATTGCTTTGTAAACAATGCAGTCCACCTGTGATGAACTACGGGAATCTGGGTAATCCTTTCCTTTAACAGCCTTAATGCTTGGGAGAATCTCACTGCCTGGTAAACATTTTCTAAGCCTGGCCTGGCTCCCAGTGCAGCAAGAGTAGCCCAAGGATACTCTTCATTCTGTTATACCCCTGTCTAATTCTCCTCCACCTCCTTGGCCCAGATTCAGGTCTAGTCTGGGCCTCTGCAGGAGGACAAGTAGAGGAGAAGGGGTCTTTTTATACTATGAAGTTTAACTCCAGTCATCAAATTTTGGGCCCTCCTTTATTCTCTAAAATAAAGTCCATATTTACTTCCTGCTACTACTAGGAGGAAGGTGAAGAATGCAGAGAGCTAAGTCCTTCTTTAGTGATATGGTAACTGAGGCTGAGAATAGGGCAGGGGACTTACCCAAAGTATACACTGTTAGGTGATCTGTGGAACATGGATTTAAAACCAAACATAGGTGACTGTGGACCTCTGTAAGGCATTCCACATTTCTTAGCCTCAGTTTTCAACATGAAAATTAGGACAGACAATAGAAAGCCATAGGGATGTTAGGAGGATTCAGTGCACTGGTAGTGTGCTCAATAAACAGCTCTTATTGTCATCTGCAGAGTGGTTGGGATTTCATAGGGCATAGGCCTACTATTGACTCCCCTGGCCCACATCAGTGCCTAGAAGGTGCTTAGTGATTGGGGTGAAGATCCAGAGCAGTTTCAATATCCCTGCCCATTGCCTCTCCATTCAAGATTTGCACTCCGTGGTCTGAACACAGCCCGCCTCCACTAACCCTCTCCCATCTCCCTCTCTGAGTACCTAGAGCCTCAGCAATACCGGTGATGGGTCTCTGGTAGGATAGGAGCTTCATGCCCTTTCCATCCATCTTCATCACTGGGATGGGCTTTTGCACTTCTAGGGCCAGACACCTTGGAGAATGAGCAACACTAGGCTCTGGGCCTGCCCCAAATCATCACAGTCGGGGCAAGATCAAGGCATGTTTTGGAGAAAGATTGAGGTTCTTTTGTGGGAATGTGAGTACTTAGGGCATGTACCTATTGGAGTGGTGGATGACCAGGGCTTTATACCCACCCTGGCCCCAGATTCAGCTATCTAGTTCTGGACTAGGAGAACAAGAATGAGGAAGGTCCAGGGCTCTGAGATGAAGGCCAAAAGAAAACACAGTGAAGAAATAGGCTTCTCAAGCATCCCAGGACAGTTCAACTCTGGGAAAGAGAAGGTATGTATGCGTGAAGAGGCAAGTAGGGGTCAGTGCCTAGTGCTAAGATACCAGACTTAGAAGGAACATGTCAGGGAGAAATTTTGCAGAAGAGAGAGAAAAAGAAACAGAAGGTAGAGAGGCCAACCAAGGATGCAGAGACAGTGCAAACCCTACACTCTAGCCATGGTAGGGAATTTCAAACTAAAAGTCAAAGAAGATAAAGGAGGCTGATTCTCTAACATAAAAAGAGAAATGCAAGTCTTGGCTGTCTGCTTGGGGAAAGAAAACCAGAGGCCAAGTTCAGAGCCGGTTCTCTACGCCAGAACCTGTGCCACGTCCTTGCTACTGCAAACTCCCATTGGGCTCACTACAATCAAAGGGAGTAGATGAGATAAGCCTTATTTTATAGGGGTAGGGAGTAGAGGTGAAATGGAGGCTCAGCGAGATTTAGTAACTGGCCCAAGGTCAAACATTGAGTAAGAAGCAGCCACTATATCATTCTCCAGTCTGACCACAATGTTCATGCAGGGCCTGGGGATCAGAACTTGAATAATGGCCTAGCTGTAAAGTCCATATTTACTAAACACAAGATAAAAGGGAAAATTGGCAAGATCATAATGGAAGAGATTTAGATTAGTTCTGAAGAACATGCTAACTGTGGTGGCCAGGAAGTACTGGGATGCATGAACAGGTTGATGAAAGAAATATAGACCCCCCATAACCTCCTGTACTATTAACATCTGGCTGCAACAGTTCAACTTATACTTTTTTTTTTTTTTGAGACAGAGTCTCACTCTCTTGCCTGGGGCGAGTGCCGTGGTGTCAGCCTAGCTCACAGCAACCTCAAACTCCTGGGTCATATGGTAGTTCTATTTTTAGCTTATTGAGGAGCCTTCACACAGCTCTCCATAGTGGTTGCACTAATTTACATTCCCATAGAACGCAGAAAAATCAGCAAGAAAAAATAAAACCACTCTATCAAAAAGTGGGCAAAGGACATGAACAGAAACTTTTCCAAAGAAGATAGACTAATGGCCAAGAAACATGAAAAAATGCTCAACATCTCTAATCATCAGGGAAATGTAAATCAAAACCACAATGAAATATCACTTATCTCCAGTGAGAATAGCCTTTATCAAAAAGTCCCAAAACAATAAATGTTGGCGTGGATACGGAGAGATAGGGACACTCATACACAGTTGGTGGGACCGCAAACTAGTACAACCTCTGTGGGAAGCAATATGGAGATACCTCAAAGAGCTACAAGTAGAACTACCATTTGATCCAGCAATCCCATTACTGGGTATCTACCCAAAGGAAAAAAAAGACATTCTATAAAAAGGACATCTGCACTCAAATGTTTACAGCAGCACAATTCACAATTGCAAAGATGTGGAAACAACCCAAGTGCCCATCAATACATGAGTGGATTAATAAAATGCAGTATATGCATGCCATGCAATTCTACTTAGCCACAAAAAACTGTGGTGATCTAGCACCTCTTGTATTATCCTGGATGGAGCTGGAGCCCATTCCACTAAGTGAAGTACCACAAGAATGGAAAAACAAGCACTGCATACACTCACCATCAAATTGGTATTAACTGATCAACACTTATGTGTACATTTAGTAGTAACATTCATTGGCTGTTGGGCAGGTTGGGGGGATGGAGGGTATGGGTATATTCACACCTAATGGGTGCAGTGCACAGTGTCTGGGGGATGGACACACTTGAAGCTCTGACTCGGGGCAAAGGCAATATATGGAACCTAAACATTTGTACCCCCATAATATGCTGAAATTTAAAAAAATTAAAAATAAAAAAAGATCTGGCAGGAATGGGGGATTTTGTTAGGGACACATTTATGCCAGTTGCAGTTTGTGGATCCAGATAGTAATTTTTGAAAATTATCTTAAAGAATGTATACATATCATAAAACATTACATTATACATTATAAATACAAACAATTTTTTGTCAGTTAAAACTTAATAAAGCTGATAAAAAAGACAATAAAAAATTAAAAATAAATGCTGTACAAAGGTTCCCCTTTCTCCACATCTTTGCTAGTATTTGTTATTGCCTGTCTTTTGATAAAAGCCATTTTAATGGGGGTAACATGATACCTCATTGTAGTTTTGATTTGCATTTCTCTGGTGACTAATAATGTTGAACATTTTTTCATATACTTTTTGGCCATTTGTATGTCTTTTTTTGAGAAATGTCTATTCAGATCTTTTGCCCATTTTTTAATTGGATTATTTGTTTTTTTGTATTGAGTTGTTGGAGCTCCTTATATATTCTAGTTATTAATTCCTTTGTCAGATGAGTAGTTTGCAAAATATTTTCTCCCATTTTGTGGGCTGTCTCTTTATGTTGTTGATTGTTTCCTTTGCTGTATAGAAGCTTTTTAGCTTGATGTGATCCCATTTGTCCAATTTTGCTTTGGTCGCCTGTGCTTTGGTGGTATTACTCAAAAAGTTCCTCCCCAGACCAATGTCCTGAAACATTTCCCCAATATTTTCATTTAGAAGTTTCCTAGTTTCAGTTCTTAAATTTAAGTATTTAATCCATTTTGGTTTGATTTTTGTATATGGTGAGAGATAAGAGTCTAGTTTCATTCTTTTGCATACAGACATCCAGTTTTGCCAGTACCATTTATTCAAGAGACTGTCCTTTTCCCACTGTATGCTTCTGGTGTGTTTGTTGAAGATAAGTTCACTATAGATGTGTGAACTTATTTCAGGGCTCTCTATTCTATTCCATTGGTCTATGTGTCTGTTTTTATGCCAGTACCATGCCGTTTTTGTTACTACAGCTCTGTAGTTTAATTTGAAGTTAGGTAACGTGATTCCTCTGGTTTAGTTCTTTTTGCTAAGGATGGCTTTGGCTATTCTGGGTCTTTTGTGGTTCCATATAAATTTTAGGATTTTTTTTCTACATCTGTGAAGAGTGTTATTGGTATTTTGAAGGCTATTGCATTGAATGTGTAGATTGCATTGGGTAGTATGGACATTTTAACAATATTGATTCTTCTAATCCATGAGCGTGGAATATTTTCCGTTTTTTTGTGTTCTCTTCAATTTATTTCATCAATGTTTTATAGTTTTCCTTATAGATATTTTTCACTTCTTTAGTTAAGTTTATTGCTAGGTATTTTGTTTTATTTGTAGCTGTAGTAAATGTGATTGCTTTCTAGGTTTCTTTTTCAGATTGTTTACTGTTGGCATATAGAAATGCTACTGATTTTTGTATTTTGATTTTGTATATTGCAATTTTGCTGAAATGGTTCATTAGTTCTAATAGGGTTGTGTGTGTGTGTGTGTGTGTGTGTGTGTATAGTCTTTAGATTTTTCTAGATATAAGATTATATCATCTGCAAACAAGGATAATATGACTTCTTCCTTTCCAATTCGGATGCCCTTTATTTCTTTCTCTTGTCTGATTGCTCTAGCTAGAACTTCCAGTTCTATGTTGAATAACAGTGGTGAAAGTGGGCATCATCTTCTTTTTCTAGATCTCAGAGGAAAGGCTTTCCTCTAGCTGTGGATCTGTCATGAATGCCTTTTATTATGTTGAAGTAAGATTCTTTTCTATCCAGTTTTAAAGAGCTTTTTTATCATGAAAGGATGTTGAATTTTATTGAATGCTTTTTCAACATCAAATGAAATCATATATGAATTTTGTCCTTCGTTCAGTTGATACGATGCATCACACTGCTTGATTTTCATATGTTAAAACCTCCTTGCATCCCTGGGAGGAATCCCACTTGATTATGATGAATAATGTTTTTAATATGTTGTCGAATTTGGTTTGCTAGTATTTTGTTGAGAATATTAGTATTTGCATCTATGTTCATCAGAGATATTGGTATATATTTTTCTTGTTTTGTTCTTTCATTGTCTGATTTTGTCATCAGAGTGATACAGGCCTTGTAGAATGAGTTGCAGTATTCCCTCTTCCTCAGTTATTTGGAATGGTTTAAGTAGGATTGGTATTAGTTCTTTGAATGCTTGGTAGAATTCAGCAGTGAAAACATCAGGTCCTGGTTTTTTCCTTGATGGGAGACTTTATATTACACTGCTTCTATCTCATTATTTACTGTTGGATTATTCAGGTTTTGGATTTCTTCCTGGCCCAATCTTGGTAAATTGTATGTGTCTAGGAATTTAGCCATTTCTTCTAGGCTTTTAAATTTATCGGCATATACTTACTCATAGTAATCTCTTATGCTCCTTTGAATTTCTGCAGTACCAGTTGTAATGTCTTCTTTTTCACTGCTGATTTTACTTTTTGGGTCTTCTCTCTTTTATTCTTAGTCTGGCTAAAGGTGCATCAATTTTGTTTATCCTTTCAAAAAACCAACTTTTTATTTTGTTGACTTTTGTAATTTTTTTGGTTTCAATATCATTTTTTTCCACTGTGATCTTTATTATTTCTTTTCATCTACTACTTTTGAGTTTGGTTTGCTCTTATTTCTCTACTTCTTTAAGATGCATCAATAGCTTGTTTATTTGAAGCTTTTCTAATCTTTTGGTGTAGGCACTTATTGCTATAAACTTTCCTTTTAGTACTGCTTTCACTGTATTTCATAGGTTTTGATATGTTGTGTTTTCATTTCCATTAGTTTTGAGAAATTTTTAAATTTCCTTCTTAATCTCTTCATTGACCCACTGACCATTCAGGAGCATATTGTTTACTCTCCATCTGTTTGTATAGTTTCCATTGTTCCTATTGTTATTGATTTCTAGTTTCATTCCATCGTGGTCAGAGAAAATACTTCATGTGATTTCAATTTTTGTGGATTTTTAAGGATTTGTTTTGTGGCCTATCATATCGTCTGTCCTTGAGAATCATCTGTGAGCTGAGGAGAAGAATGTGTTTTTCTGCACCTGTTGATGAAATGTTTTGTAAATATCTGTTAGGTCCATTTGGTCTGTAATGCAGATTAAGTCCAATGTTTCTTTGTTGATTTTCTATCTTGATGATCTGTCCAATGCTGAAAGTGGAGTGTTGAGGTCTACAACAATTATTATATTGGAATCTCTCTCTCTCTCTCTCTCTGATAATATTTACTTTATATATATGGGTGCTCCAGTGTCGGGTGCATATATGTTTAGAATTGTTATATCCTCTTATTGAATTGACCCTTGTATCATTATATAGTGACTGTCTTTGTCATTTTTTTTATAATGTTTGCCTTGAAATCTATTTTATCTGATAGAAATACAGCTACTCTTGCTCTTTTTTGGGTTCTATTTGCATTGAATATCTTTTTCCATACTTTTATTTTCAGTTTATGTGTGTCTTTATAGGTGAAGTTTGTGTCTTGCATACAACATATGGTTGGCTGTCCTTTTTTATTCTTTTTATTTTATTTAATTTTTTTGGGGGGTGGACAGAGTCTTGCTCTGTTGCCTGGGCTAGAGTGCCGTGGCATCAGCCTAGCTCACAGCAACCTCAAACTCCTGGGCCCAAGCAATCCTTCTGCTTCAGCCTCCCGAGTAGCTGGGATTACAGGCACGCACCACCATGTCCAGCTAATTTTTTTCTATATATTTTTAGTTGTCTGGCTAATTTCTTTCTATTTTAGTAGAGACTGGGTCTCGCTCTTGCTCAGGCTGGTTTCGAACTCCTGACCTTGAGCGATCCACCCGCCTTGGCCTCCCAGAGTGCTAGGATTGCAGGCGTGAGCCACCACGCCCTGCCTAGGCTGTCCTTTTTTAAATCCATTCAGGGACTTTGTCTTTTGATTGGAGAATTTAGTCCATTCAAATTCTATGTTATTATTGATAGGTAAGGACCCACTACTGTCATGTCATTATATGATTTCTGGTTGTTTTGTGGCCCTAACTTTCTTCCTTCCTTCATGTCTTTCTTTGTTAAAAGTGATTTTCTCTGGTAGTGTGTTTTAATTTCTTGCTTTTTAGTTTTTGTGTCTGTGTTGTAGGTTTTTTGCTTTGAGTTTACCATGAGGCCTGCAAAAAACATTTTATAATCAATTATTTTAAACATATGACAACTCTACTTACAAACAAACAACAAAAGATATCTAACACAAATTCAACTCTTTAAATCCATCCCCCTGCTTTTTAATTTTTTGTTGTTTACATTCATGCCTTTTTATACATACTAGCTGTCTCTCAAAAAGTATTAATAGTTGTAATTGGTTTTGATAGGTTTGTCTTTTACGCTTCCTAATCGAGATATAAAAGGTTTATATGCCACAATTACAGCAAGAGTATTCTGTATCTGTGTACTTACTGTTACCAGTGATTTGTATACTTTCAGATGATTTGTTACGGTTCATTAACATCCTTTTCTTTCAGATTGAAAAATTCCTTTTAGCATTTCTTATAGGGCATATCTGGTGTTGGTGAAATCCCTCAGCTTTGGTTTATCTGGGAAAGTTATTATTTCTCCTTCATATTTGAAAGATATTTTTGTAGGATATAATAATCTAGGGTTAAGGTGTTTTTCTTTCAGCCTTTTGAATATGTCATGCCACTGTCTCCTGTCCTATAAGGTTTCTACCAAGAAGTCTGCTGCCAGACATATCAGAGCTCTTTTATATGTTGTTTTCTTCTTTTTTCTGCTTCCCTCAGGATATTTTCTTTATCTGTGACCTTTGGAAGCTTGATTATTAAAGGCCTAATGTAGTCTTATTTGGGTTAAATCTGCTTGGTGTTCTGTGACCTTCTAGTACCTGAATATTAATATCTTTCTCTAAGTTTGGAAAGTTCTCTGTAATTATTTCTGTGAATAAACTTTCTACTGCATTCCCTCTCTCTACGTCCTCATTAAGATCAGTAAGTCTTAGATTGCCCTTTAGAGGCTATGTTTTAGGCGTGTTTCACTCTTTTTTATTTTTTTGTTTTTCCCTTCTGAGTGCATACTTTCAAATAGCCTGTCTTCAAGCTCACTAATTCTTTTTTCTTCTTAGTTAATTCTGCTGTTGAGAGACTCTGATGAATTTCTTATTTTGTCAATTGAGTTTTTCAGCTCTGGTATTTTAACATTTTTTTATAATTTAATCTCTTTGTTAAATTTCACTGATAGGCTTCTGAATTCCTTCTCTGTGTTGTCTTGAAGTTCATAGACCTTCTTCAGGACAGCCATTTTGTTTGTTTGTTTTTTCTTTTATTTATTTTTTATTTCAAAATATTACAGGGGTACAAATGGTTTTGTATGTATTGATTTTGTTATGCTTGAGTCTGGGTTTAAAGTGTGCCCATTACCCAGATAGTGTTCATTATACCTGTTAGATAGGTTTTCACTTCCCCCTTCACCCTCCTTCCTCCTCACTCCCCCCTGCTTGATTTCCACTGAGTTTTACTTCCCTCTGTGCACATGTGTGCTCATTGGTTAGTTCCTATTTAATAGCGAGTGTGTGTGGTGTTTGTTTTTCCATTCTTTAGATACTTTTCTTAGGATAATGGTCTCCAGTTCCAACCAAATTGTCATAAGAAGCTTTAATTCATTCTTCTTTATAGCTCTGTAGTATTTTATAGTATGCATATGGAACATTTTGTTAATCCACTCATGAATTGATGGACACTTGGGTTGATTCCACATCTTTGTGATTATGAATTGTGCTGCAATGAACATTTGTGTGCAGCTATTTTGAAATCTTTGTCTGAAAGGTCAACATCTCCATCACTCCAGAAATGGTTGCTGGTACCTTATTTAGTTCCTTTGCTGAGGTCATGTTTTCTTGGGTGTTCTTAATACTTGTGGATGTTTGTCAATGTCTAGGCATTGAAGAGTTAGGTATTTATTTTAATCTTCACAGTCTGGGCTTATTTTAACCCACCTTTCTTGAGAGGCCTTTTCAGATATTCAAAGGGAATGGAGAGTTCTGATCTAAACATTTGGTCACTATAGCCATATCAGCACTGTGGGTGCCCCAAGCCCAATAATGCTATTACTCTTACAGACTCCTGGTGGTACTGCTTTGGTGAACTTGAGTAAGATATGGGAGAATTTCCTGGATTACCAGGAAAAGTTTCTCACTCTCTGCTTTCGCTATCTCTGCTGGACTGCTGTAGTTGGGGAAGAAATTATATGGGCACTCCCTCATGGCCGCGATAGATAGGACTGTGCCAAGTCACACCTGAAGCCAACCCAGTGTCACCCAAAGCCTGTGGTGACTATCGCCTGGCTAGATCTGATGATTATTCAAAGCTCAAGTGCTCTTTAGTCAGAAAGTGATGAATCCTGCCAGGATTGAGGTCTTCCCTCCAGGGCAGTGTGTTTCTTTCTGTCCCAGAGTGAGTCTAGACATGCTGCCCATGATCTAAGACCTAGACTCAGAGTCTTTAGGAATCTTCTTGGTAATTTATTTTACTGTGGCTGAGCCAGTACCCAAGTTGCAAAGCAAAGTCCTCTGGAACTTCTCTTTTTTTCCCATGCGGAAGAAAGCTCTCCCTGAGCTGCACTGCCTGTAGTTGGGGGAGGGATGACAGCCACTGTAACTGGGCCTTACAGCTTCCTGCAGCTGTAGGAAGTGCCCTAGGACTGCAACTTTGTATCCTGACAGTTTTACGAATTTATTACAGACCTCTGGCCCCGCTCTATCAGCCAGTGGTGAGGCCGGCCAAAGCTCAGGTTTTGGTTTCCTTCACTGTGGCTGGGCAGTCTAAATGCTTCCTCTGTGGCTGCCAGCAGAATTCTGCCCCATGCTGTGTTCCCCTGTGACAGAGTGGCTCTGAATTCTAATACAAAATCCCATAATTACCTGACTCTGCCTCCCCCAGGGCACACAGATTCTGTTTCCACTTGGCATGCTGGCACAGCACTGTCAGGGGATGTGGGAGGCATAGTGTAGGCAGTGCAAGACTGTCTTTTCTGCCCTCTTCATTGCCTGTTTCCTTGATATAATGTTAAAACCAGGTGCTGTGATCACTCACCTGATTTTTGGTTCTTCTAGAGATGCTTCCTTGCATGGATAGTTGTTGCATTTGGTATTCGTGTGGAGGGATGATTGCTGGAAGCTTCTGTTTGGCCATCTTGCTCCACTCCCTCTCCCTTTTGCTAATTTTTAAATCAGATTTTTTCTATTGTTGAGTTCTAAAACTTCTTCATATATTTTTGATAATAATCCTTTATCAGATGTGTCTTTTGCAAATCTTTTCTTCCAGTCTGTGGCTTGTCTTCTCATTCTTTTGACACCACTTTTTGCAGGGCAGAAAATTTTAATTTTAATGATGATCAGCTTATCAATTATTTCTTTCATTGATCATGCTTTGTTTGTGTATCTAAAATGTCACTGCCATACCCAAAGTCATCTAGATTTTCTCCTGTGTCATCTTATAGAAGTTTCATAATCTTATATTTTGCATTTAGGTCTATGATCCACTTTGAGTTAATTTTCATAAAGGATGTGAAGTCTGTTCCTAGGTTGATTTTTTACATGTGGATGTCCAGTTTTTTCCAGCATCATGTTCAGTTTCTTTAGTACCATATTCTAGCACCGTATGATCTTTATTCCATCATAATGTCTTTGCCACTTTGTCAAACATCTATATTTACATGGTTCTGTTTTTGGGTTGTCTATTGGGTTCCATCGATCTATTTGTTCTCTTGCCAATATTATACTGTCTTGATTACTGTAGCTTTTTTTTTAATTTCAGGATATTATTGGGGTACAAACATTTTGGTTACATGTTATGACTTTGCCTCACCCAAGCCAGGATTTGAGGCATGCCCTTCCCCCCTACAATGCTCACCAAGTCCATTAGTTGTGAGTTTACCCACCCCCATTCCCACAACCCCCAATGAATATTACTACCATGTGAGCCCCTTAGTGTTGATCAGTTAGTGCCAATTTGATGGCGAGTACATGTGGCGCTTATTCTACCATTCTTGTGATACCTCACTTTGGAGGATGGGCTCAAGCTCTATCCAGGAAAATATAAGAGGTGCTAAATCACCATTGTTTTTTGTGATTGAGTAGTATTCCATTGTATTTATAGTGAGTTGTTCTTTCATATTGTTTTGGCTATTCTGGGTCATTGACTCCATATATAAACTTTAGAATCAGTTATTCTATAGCCTCAGAATTCCTGGGATTTTGATTAAGATTACATTGAATCTATAGATCAAGTTGAGAAGAACTGACATCTTGACAATGTTGAGTCTTCCTATCCATGACCATGTAATATCACCCAATTTATTTAGGATATATCCATGTCCTATCCATGAACATGTAATATTACCCCATTTATTTAGTTCTTTGCTTTTGTTCAGTTTTGTGGTTTTCCTCATATATATCTTGTAACATTTTGTTAGATTTATACTTAAGTATTTCTTTTTTATTTGGTGATAATGTAAATAGTAATGTGTTTTTAAATTTCAAAACCCACTCGTTTGTTCACTGCTGGCATATATTAAATAGGAAAGCAATTGACTTTTTTATACTAAACTTGCATCCCATAAACTTGCTATAATTGCTTATTAGTTCCAGGAGGTGTTTTTGTTGTTGTTTCTTTTTTTCTTTTTTTTTCTTTTTTTTTTTGAGACAGAGTCTCACTCTTTTGCCCGGGCTAGAGTGAGTGCCGTGGGGTCAGCCTAGCTCACAGCAACCTCAAACTGCTGGGCTCAAGCAATCCTTCTCTCTCAGCCTCCCGAGTAGCTAGGACTACAGGCATGCACCACCATGCCCAGCTAATTTTTTCTATATAGTTTTAGTTGTCTGGCTAATTTCTTTCTTTTTTTAGTAGAGACTGGATCTCACTCTTGCTCAGGCTGGTCTCAAACTCCTGAGCTCAAATGATCTGCCTGCCTCGGCCTCCCAGAGTGTAGGATTACAGGCGTGAGCCACCGCGCCCAGCCCATTGTCGATTCTTTTGGATGTTCTATGCACCCAATCATGTTATATGTAGAAACACATATGTTTTATTTCTTCCTTCCCAATTTGTATACCTTTTATTTCCTTTTCTTACTGCACTAGCTAGACCTTCTGTTACAATGTCAAAATGCAGTGAGAAGAGGGGACATACATGCCTTATTCCTAATCTTAGCAGAAAAGCTTCCAGTTTCTCATCATTAAGTATAATGTTAACTGTAGGTTTTTTATAGATTTTCTTTATCAATTTGAGGAAGTTTCCCTCTATTCCTACATTGCTGAGAGATTTTATCATAAATGGGTGTCGAATTTTGTCAAATGCTTTTTCTGCATCTATTGATATGATCATATGGTTTTTCTTATCTTGTTTTTTTTTCTTCTCTCTTTTTTTTTATTTCAGCATATTATGGGAGTACAGATGTTTAGGTTATGTATGTTGCCCTTGCCCCCGAAGTCCGAGTTTCAAGCATGTCCATCTCTCAGATGGTGCGCATTGCACTCTTTGTGTATGCATATACCCGTCCCCTCCTCCCCCTGCCCCCGCCGCCCTCCCCCCTGCCCGACATCCAATAGATGTTATTCTTATATGTACACTTATGTGTTGATCAGTTACTACCAATTTGATGGTGAGTACATGTGGTGCTTGTTTTTCCGTTCTTGGGATACTTCACTTAGTAGAATGCGTTCCAGCTCTATCCAGGAGTATACAAGAGGTGCAGTATCACCATTGTTTCTTATAGCTAAATAGTACTCCATGGTATACATATACCCCATTTTATTAATCCACTCATGTATTGATGGACACTTGGGTTGTTTCCACATCTTTGCAATGGTGAATTGTGCTGCTATAAACATGCGGGTGAAGGTGTCTTTCTTATAGAGTATCATTTGTTCTTTTGGGTAGATGCCCGGTAATGGGATT